>CAIGRS010298681.1:0-26306 GCA_903798395.1 Fraxinus floribunda
ATTCTGATGGATCTAAATCCAAATTCTACTTCAATGGGAAGATCTAAAGGCTCATTTTGAATGACTTTTAAAAAGTCAAAATGAGTTTTTGGGATTCAAAAGTTGATTTATTAAAGTATTTTTTCTAGTTAGAAGAATTTTTAGAGGAAGTTGGTTTGATGTGACTTCATCTAAAATCACTTCCATAATAGGATGCTCTTTTAAATTTTAGTTTTCAAATAAAAATTAAGGTAGTTTCTTCCAAAACTCTTCTATAAAAGCGAAAATAGAAGTAAAAATCATGTCAAACTGACACTAAATCCATTTTTTATCTCTTATGGATGTGTTTTTTCCCGAAAAATACAATTTGTACCTCTTCATTTGAGAGGTTTTTGGCCACTTTAAAATTTTAAAACTCTATTTTTCACCATCATTGAGATGCTCTTATAAATCTCTTATAAATCGTAGATATTCATGTGTTAATAAGCTATTGATAATCATTTCGTCATGTAATAGCCGAAAGAGGCACTTTATTCATCTACTAGAACTCTAAAAAGCAAAGAACAAAAACCAACTTGGAAAGCAACATGAATTTGTCTTACAAAAGAAAAAAGTAATAACACAAGTCAACATCACGATGCTTCGAGTGTTCAACTTGTCTTCAATCTTGTTCTTGTCTATAGCACTGCAACGTAGATTTAGGGTGTGTTTGAAACACATTATTTTGGAAAAATTTATTTTGAAATAGTAGATTAGTGGAGATTGTGCGGTTGGAAAAGAAGGAAAAGTTATTGATGTAATGAAAAATATTATTTTATTGAAAAATATGTGGTTGAAAATGAGAATGAAAATTTTAATGTGTATCAAACATAGGCTAAGTTCGCGTTTCACTATGCCTAAAAATTAATAATTTGGTTTAGCTATAATAAAGATCTTTCCATTGTTGTTAGAGCTTGAGCTAGAGTTAGTCATAAAATAATAATTTTTAATTGATAAGAGTAGGAATAATTATACGATTGGTTATTGACCTTTGTAAAAGGTTTTCAAAGGTCGTTGAACTAAAAAAAAATTCCTATTAGTCACTGAATTTTAAAAAACGTAACCTCATTCATCATTGAGAATTTCAATAGCTTTTTCGCTTGCAACTGAGTGATAGATGAGATTACATTTTGCAAAGTTCAATGATTAATAGATAAATTTTTGAAGTTCAAGGACTTTTTGAAAATCTTACGCAAGGTTTGGTGACCATCAAGTAATTAACCAATCTTTATATTTTTTTAGTCTTTTTCTTTATTTTTATTTTTGAATGTACTTCTACCCCACAATTTTATTCTATCTAGTATCGTCAAAATTAGAGGAAAAAAATAGCCTTATATCCCGAGGGTAACGACAAGGTTGCAACTAACCTCTCTAAAACTAAAGAAAAAACTAAAAGATTTATAAATTACTTGATTAGTCATTGAACTTTACGTGAACATAGATAGGATCGGATCGATTCCCGAAATTCCTTTTTTGATATTCGTCAATGTCCTGACTATTCACGTTTTTTTCAAAAGGTCACAGGACTTCAAATATTTCCTCATTAGTCACTGAATTTTACAAAATGTAATCACATTCATCATTGAAAATTTTAAAAGTTTTCCGTTAATTACTGAATTTTACAAAATATAATTTCATACATCATTGAATGAAGGATATGATTACATTTTGTAAAATTCAGTGACTAATAAGAAAAATTTTGAATTCAATGACTCCCAAGAAACTTTATGTAAAGTTTAGTGATCAATAAGGTAATTATCCTGATAAAAGTAAATATTTGGGTAATTAACACGTAACATCCTTACTTTTCATTATTATTATAGAAAAAACTATTACCTTTCATAATTCATTACGCAAAATGTCATTTTTATCAATTTTTTCAATTAAAAGCTGTGAAATGACGAATACATCATTCTGTTTAATTAAAACAAAAAGAAAAGGAGGGACCTAATTGCAATTATAATCCCAATTTTATTTTTTTTAAAAAGTGCAAATGAGTCCCAAATAAATTATTAAAAGGGTAATTATATAACATAATGTCCCTACATGTCACTATTATTGTGAAAAACGTTTATATCTTTCATTTTTTTTGGCTATTTTCACACTTAATTATACATTTGATCGCGCAAATCATCATTTCTATTTATTTTCATCCAATTCATTAATAAAAAGTTGTGAAATGACGAATATATTTTATTATTTAAATAAAAAAAATAAATAACTATTTGCAATCATAATGTCAAATTTTTTTAAAAGTGCAAATGAGTTCCAAATATATTATTAAAAAATTAGAAATTTAAAAAATATTTTTCTTTTTTATTTATATATGATGGTATATTCGTCATTTCACGATATTGTCCTTTGGAGTTCTTTTATCTTCAGCTTCCCTTGCCTGTATTGTGCAATTGCCCATAATTTCTTGTAACTTCAAAGACTACAAGTGTGTAGTTACTTGATGAAAAGAGTTTGAACCATACACATATTATTTATAAGAATTATACTTGGTGTACATAATGGACACCATAATGGTGTCCATTATGTACACCAAGTACTACCGTATTTATAAAAACTCAAGAAAGTTTAGCACATAAAGTCGAACAGTAAATTACAGTAGCCAGCTGAAAATGTTGACAACGTGGTATTTATCAAAAGAAATATGGACGTGTTTGTCTGGTGGGGGGTAGGGAACAAGAGAATTTGGATGGTAATGGTCTTTGAATTAATACTCACATGCAAATGTAAAACCTTGTTAAGTCTCAGTCATATAATTCTGCAGACATTTTTACTTAGACACTCTTCCTCTCTCGGCCAGAGTATTTTGGTTAAGTAGAATTTCTTACATGGCAACAAAGGATTGGTGAATGAGTTTCTGGTCTGCAGTTCTTTTTCATAAGATTGGTACCAAACTTGAAATGACTAAACCCTGAAAAGACATTTCGATGAAATTAATGAGGGTGGTGGTGATGTTGTCTTATCCTAAACAGGGAACTTTTTGTTGCATATTAGGATACAGACTCCTCACTGGTTTCCTAAAGCAAACAAACCACGTGCTATCAAGAATTATCAACCATGGCATTAAGTTTAACATGTTTTTCTTTTGAACAGAATTTCCTTTGAGATGTGTTGTCTTAATTTTGAATATGGCATTTGAAATTCGTGTTGAAATTAAAGTACGCGGAAACTTATAATGCTCGTGTCGGTAAATCTGGTGAGGGCCGACGACATCTCAGTTAATTAATTGATTGGACAACTGAGTATACCAACTAGTGTCATTTGATTACTATGAGAGAGTATGCTTTTNTTTGAAATTCGTGTTGAAATTAAAGTACGCGGAAACTTATAATGCTCGTGTCGGTAAATCTGGTGAGGGCCGACGACATCTCAGTTAATTAATTGATTGGACAACTGAGTATACCAACTAGTGTCATTTGATTACTATGAGAGAGTATGCTTTTACAGCATAATTGATGTAGTATTTGAAGAGAGGAATTCTATTTTACAGCATGGACAATAGAAAATGTTGCAATTTCTCAATATTTTACTGCGGTTCTATAAGAAAAGGGAAAAAGGAAAATTATGAAGCATGTAAAGTGCACGAATTCTAGAAGAATTCTCTCATCATATTGATTCTTTCACGTGTTCTCCTTTTCAGGTATAAAGAATGACAGGAAGATCAGCCTAAAATGGAAACTATGCAGCAGCCTAGCAAGGAAATCTATACAAACTAACCACAAAGGGAAAACCATATAACAGAAAAAAAGCTATATCCTTCTAGATTTCTTCTTCCATTTGTCATCAAGCGAGTGGAGAGTTTATGATATGACAAACAGGTCTCAAAAGGATAGGGATTACCTGAAGGAACAGCGACCCTTTGCTTGTCCAAAACTTGTGAATGGGGGAAGCAAAGCTACCTGTTGGCAGACAAAATCCTTAAGATGTGTAGGAGTCCTCTTGATTCTGTTTGACCTTCGAGGTAAAACTTGGTTTTGGGATGACTCAATATCGATTCCATATGTATTTGAAGGTTCAGATGACTCGTGATTTTGTTCTAATGAATAAGGTTCGAATGCTTGGGGAATATTCTGTTGAATGGTCTGTTGCTACATTTTGGTCTGAAGTGTTGATAAGAGAAGGACTTGGGTTATTTATTGTGTGATCTAAGACAGTAGGAATTTCAAAATTGAAATTTATATCTGAAGTTGGATTTGGAACACAATCGACACTGATGTTCGTATTACTGACGATAGTATTCTGTTCATTTGAAGTGGGATTTGGAATAAAGCTACTGGATATGTGACTTTAGCTTTGATTGTGGTAAAGAAAGAGGCTGAGTAGACCATATGATTCGTGGCCCCCGTGTCTAATATCCAAGGTACAACTGAATGATTAGGAAATTTAGTGTTAAGGGCAGAGAGACATAGAGATATACCTGAAACCTTAGGCATCCTACCATCACATAATGAGTTGGAATGACAGGTTGAACATGATTTGCAGAAGGTTTGTGGTTTCAGCAGTGCCATAAGCTGAGCATATTGCTCCTGAGTTAAAGGCATTTGAGCTTTGTTACTTAACTGCTCATGGAGAGGAGACATAAGTGCAGTAGTATGGTTAGGTATGCACTATATAGAGAAGTTTTACATAGGGAAGAATGACACATACAAGACCCCAAACTTGCTACTGGAGTATCACCAAAGACATGGAATAACCTCAAAGAACAAACTCCCAAAGTCAATTATAAAGAAAAACGTGTCAATGCACAATGGCTAATGAAAGAGTCTTATTCAATGGAGCGTATTTCGATAGATCAACTACTATCCTCTTAATAGGGAGCTAAATTTGTTAACCCAAGTGTGTGTGAGTTAATATGATTAAGGGTTTTGACAATAGATTTTATGAAAAAAAAAATATTGAGTTCTCCTGCAAAAGTATTTTATTTGAAGAACATGCTGCTGAAAATAATTTTAAAAAAAAAAATCTAAAGAAAATACTAAACAAGGGCTAAAAGGTAAACCTGTATTATGATGGGTCCATCCAAATCAAGTTCTAAAAGTTAGGCCTCCTCTATTATCTTGAAGGATTTGCCTATTCCCAGGAACATGTAACCTAAAATGTGCACTAAAGGAGATAAATATCTATAGGGATGTGAATATTTTTGGGTAATTCTACTTACAAGTAACGTTCTAAAATGCGTGTTTAGACGGCACCTTGTGTGATACGCATAAAAAACGCCGAGTCAAATAGCTTGGGGCCTTATTTAGCGGTCAAAGGCAATTTTTGGCCGCTAATGCGTCGGCATGCATTAATATCTTTTTATTTTTTATAATTTTGTTAAGTTAAAACTTAAAAGTTGATTTACATTTGAAACTTATCTTTCTATTGGAAATTTTTGAAAAAATGTATAAAATTTCTACAAATCTATTTTAGATATTTGAGATGCATTATTTTAAAAAAAAAAAAAACGCATTTTTACGCATATACCTCGCCTAAGCTCGCCTAGGTCATAGTTTGACTTCCACGCATCGACACGCGTTACGCCTTTTAGAACACCGTAGCACTTGTACAAGAATTTCTCGTTGTACAAGAGTCACATAGACAAATCCTCTATACAATTGCTTGTCTCTAGGGAGACAAGTGGGTACATGTAGCACGCTATCTTTTACAAGTGTGATTTCTAATAAATATGCAGATTTCATGAAAAGATGTATATGTATGTATGTATGTTTTAAATAGGTACTCATTTCCACCATTTTGATTGTGGTAAATAATAAGAACTTCATAGATAAAGAAACTAAGTGTGTGTTTGGTTTGTTGTTTTTAAACTATTTTCAGTTTTGCAAAATACTATAAATGTTTTTGATCTGTTATTTTTGAAAATGTATTTTGAAAAACAATGATTAATTTATAATATAAAACTCAAAATGCATTTATGTTGTTTTGAGTGTGTTCAACATGAAAAACGAGCATTTAAATAAAATTTTAAAAAATAAAAAATAAAATCTAAAATCTAAAAAATAAAATTTTAAATTCAAAAAAATAAATTCACAAAATAAAAATGATAAGTTCTAAAAATAAAAATTTTGAAAATATAAAAAATAAGAATTCAAAAAATATAAAATTCTTAAAAATTCTAAAAAATAAAAATAGTTCATGCTCCTAATAATTATTTGCATAAAAATTTAAATGAACATGGATAAAATATTCTCAGTCCACGTCAGTAATTTTTATATTTATTTCGTACATTTTGAACTCAATTTATTTTTATTTTTATTTTACTTTTGAAGAGAGAAGATTATGTAAGATTCATCAACTTTAAAATGTATAAATTACTTAATAATATATTAACATAAAATTGTTATATTGTTACTGAGTAATCAAATTTTATAGAATAAAACGTCATAAAATAATTTTCTAAATTTCTAATAAAACATGTTTTCTACCTTTTTGTTTTGAGAAAATAATTTTTCAAGATAACAAACTAAACACATTTTTAATAATCTTAAAATAGACTCAAAAAATTCAAACTGAAAACTAAAACACAAACCAAACGGACCTTAAAGTTTGGAAAACTCCCAAAGTACAGGACTTCTTTTACAAATCTTTTACAGGTTTTCAAAATATATCTCACATAACATGGTCCCACATGATTAAATATTACAAAACCCCCCCCCCCCCCCCCCCCCGTCTGACAAGTACAGGGATTTACTTGTAGCTTGGTTCTTAAAGTTTTATATTATAAGTTTAACATTGTTTTCAAAAATGCATTTTCAATAACATCAAACCAAACACGTTTATAGTGTTTTACAAAACTAAAAAGTGTGAATAACAAACCGAACGCATGCTAAATTTCTTAGTTTAGTTTCAGACTAAGAGTTTCCTAATAGATAAAACTTTTACATACATTCTTGCGTTTTCAGGAAATTAAAAAAAACTGAAGTTGAAAGAATTTGAATAGCAAATACGAGTAACGATGGAAACAATCTTGAAAGAGCAAAGCCATTCGTACCCGGAGTTTTACACTCCGGGTTACCCTCCCCTCACATAAGTGAGGGGCCCCCCCTCCCCTATTTGAGAGGGGCAGTGGGGCCGAGTAAACCTGAGGGTAAACCCTCATGTACGAATAGCACAGCCCATCTTGAAATAGGAGTAATGTAGGAAACAATCTTTAAACACGAGCAATGAAAAATCGGTATTAAGAATCAAGCATACACACCTAGTCAGTATGTGCTAATACCCCCACACTAATAACATAATTAGAACATGAAATTTTAAAATAAAATCCAATTATGCACCCTCCCTTCTAGAGTGTAAAGAGTTCTCATTTGATCAAAAGACAATGGATAGCATGGGAGATGCTACGGAAGAAAATGAAATTATCATTCGTATATTGCTCGGTCACTGACCACCACAAAAGCGCTTAATGCACATTATAAACATATCCAGCATGCACGAGAAACTTTAAGAAGTAGCAAGTTTCTTGAATCAACATATCTAAGATAAAGGAAAAACCCAAAAGCGATGCACTCCTATCACATCCAAGTACTAAAAAAACGACTAATATGAGAAAAACATCCAAGTTGCCTTGACACAGTACAGCAAAAGAACATCCTGTACATCCACGGGAGTGAAAATCACACAAGAGGAGATAAAAAATTATCCAGAAGGTACATCGATAGCAAAAATTCTATTTCAATCAACTAGAAGCACAGTTGACTATCCTTTACACTCTGGAAGGAAGTAAACCCCGATTAAGCAAATATTCTTCAACAAAATTGACAAAAGATCCATTCACCGGCACTTGTGAACAGATGACGAACCAGCTTCGACATATGGTGCTAGGTTGAAATGATGGAGTCAGCAGAGAACAACAACATAATTTCTTACCGGACGGAAGACCACGCGTCACTTCTTTAAAAGCTTGTGAGAGAAAATCCTCTTGGAATAGGGACTGTGGCCTGAAATTGACTTGTGAGACTCAATTGCATCAACCAAAGAATTATGAAGGGGGCCCTGATTGCAGAAGAAATAAAGAAAGCTTCCAGTCAGGAGATCAAACTTTTAGCAATGAATTCTTAAGTTAAAGGATAACGTGCTCAACTTTCAAATCGCAAGGGTGTTACAAGTGACTAAAACAATTTTTAATTTAGGAAGTTTTTGGTGAAAATATCATATGGTCATAGAAGCAAAAACATTATCTTAGCTGATCCATATAATGGCAGTTTTAGTGGTTAAGTGCAACCTTTAGTGTGCTTCACAACTAAGGATTCTAGATATTACTGAAAATTGCAATATGATGCAGTTCTGAAAAGAATTTTTGCTATAGACCATGGATAGAGTACCTCAGAAACCCGTATAGCTGTTTGAACAACATAATTTGCATGTGGATCATGAAGCAACTGCTCAAAATAAGTTGCAGAGAGCAATTCATGGATGATCATTGACCGGGCTTCATCGTTACATACCACAAGACATTTCTCAACAACATGGCTACTAAACTTTTGGGTAGAGAGATGTACATAGTTACCCTCAAACTGAGATGTCAACTTGGATGTGACAGATGGGATCTTGACCTCCAAAATAAATTGAACAACATAATTTCTGCAGTAAACATTAAATCCCACCATAAGATAAAAATATATTGAAAGAGTCACAAAATCAACATATGTATTGGTAGAGAAAGAAATGCATAACTCGTAGAAAATCTAGAAACAGTTTTTGCCATTAATGAGAATTTGATGAAAATAAGAAAATCAATTGAACATTTATCTAGAGCCGAGCTAAAAAAGACCATCAAGCAAGTGAAATATAAGAGATTACCCATTCCTAAATGATGATTTTAAAAAAAAATAGCTATTACGCTCAAAAGAAAATAGACTCTGGAGTGAAAACTTGGCCTCAGTGTCACTTCAAGCTGGATCCACTGAACATGATATAAATTACCCAATGCTAAAAGTACACCTAAACTTACGAAGGTTTATAGTTAGCAAATCTTCTCAATGATGATTGACCAATTCATCAAAAATAAGGATCTGGAAAAGAAAATATATTTGAAAACCGCCTTGTCTCAAAATCGGCAAGGATGTGTCAAGAACACTTGAAACTTCAAATTGACACTTCTATCTTCAACAAGAATACCAAGACTTGTAGACGAAGTGTTGGGCATCTAAAGTTAAATAACTGAAGGTTCTGGTTTTAGTGATTACATATATGATAATCCACCAAGTGATGAAAAAAGTTTAAACAAAATCTGTCGTGCTTTATTTCAAGAACTGCAAAAACTACACCAGCAAATGTAAATGGATGAAACCTAAAACAGCTTATTGGTATCCGTTTTGAATATAGTTACCCATATGCATCTTGAGCAAGTAGAAGCCCATTTGCAGAAATTTCCGCAACCAAGTTCTCCCAATGTTCTCCAGTTGAATGGCTGATGCAACGCTGCAAAACACAGCATCCATGTTGATGCGTTGCAATATCAACACAGAACTTTGCAGCAGCGACAAAAATGAACTGCAAATGCAATTACGATTACTGTAAGTTCAGAATTGGATTGCTTGAAGTAAAATAGAAAAATAATCTGTGAGAACTTAACAGGAAGCTGTTAAATCAACTCTATCAACACACAATGCTAAATTTCCATTGGTGAGCCAACTGAATTTGGTTTCTGACAACAATAACCATATAAGATTACAAAAAAAAATAAAAAAACAATCAAGTCCTGTTTTTGATTAATGTTAATATATGGGTTTTCCAAGAAACCTTTGACCGATGACACAATTCCTTTCAACTAAACCTCTACGGGAAATCAAGTTCAAACTGTAGTCCCTTTTCCAGCCAGAAGTGTCTGAAGTTATAAAAAGTGGAGCTTGTGGCTTGTGGAAACCACAATCAAACTATTTTCTCTTTCCTGGCCAGAAATGACTGAAGTGACATGCCCCACATGTTGACTTCAAACAGTAGTAGTAGATTTTCATCCCCACTTCTGAGACGATAAGCTTTCAGTTTCCGGATGGGGATATGAATATAGTGGATTAAGGAAAGGGATATGACCCCTTAGGTTATGGAGTTCAGGTTTACATTAAGAAAATCAAATTTTTTAGTCACCACATAATGCTAAGTTTCCATTTGTTAGCCAACTGAATTTGGTTTTGTGACCATATTAACCATATAAGATAACAAACAAAAAATCATTTACATGAATCCCATGTTTTATTAATATGAACATTTGGGTTTTCCAAGACACCTTTGATTGACGCCACAATCCCTTTCAACTAAACCCTCTATAGGATATTAAGATCAAACAAGTCCCTTTTCCAGTCAGAAGTGTCTGAAGCTATTGAAGTGGAGCTTGTGGAAAAACACAATCAAACTATTTTCTCATTCCCGACCAGAAATGACCCTTTATAGGATATTAAGATCAAACAAGTCCCTTTTCCAGCGAGAAGTGTCTAAAGCTATTGAAGTGGAGCTTGTGGAAAAACACAATCAAACTATTTTCTCTTTCCCGACCAGAAATGACTGAAGCTACAAGCCACTCATTTTGACTTCAAACAGGAGATAGTAGACTTTCATCCCCACTTCTGAGTAGATGAGCTTTCAGTTTCCAGATGGTAAAGTAACTCACTTAGTCTATTAATATAACATATTTAAGAATAGGGATATGATATGGCCCCTTAGGTTTGGAGTCTTGGTTTACATTTTAGTCACTGCCAACATTAACTTTCATATCACATCACAACTGGATTGTTTTCATCAGCTATGCTACTTCACATACTTGACAGTTTGTAGCATCAGAATGAATTTCCAGAATATCAAACATCAACATTTGCTATTAATCAATTAGCAAATAATGGAAAGTCACAAGTGGATTTATTAGCGTGCATATTACAGATGTGATGGGTATCAAACCCCCTATACTGCATGGATCATATAAAACTGAAACAAGCTTCTAAACTTATCAATATGCTCCCCTGAAACCAACATTTTGACCATTTTTGACAGAAAAACTGGCATTTAGAGAGCTTCTAGATTAATTATTTGGAGACATTCCTGACCTGGACAACTTCAAACTTTTTAAAAGATGGTATATATTCGTAAATAAGATACTATCAAGTCTAATGTTTGTACCGAGTTAAGAAAATGGCAGAACTGAGTTTATTTGACTAGTCTGTCAAGAAGAAGCCTTGTGGGGATGATGATGCATACAGCTTAAAAAAACAATATCACAGAAAACAATAATTGTCACACTAAAATAATGGGACTAATGATTCTGAGCTTTCCAAGGCAAAAGGTTTTGCAAGTCCTCCCCATCTTGGTAATCATGTTTTTGACCTGGTACTTTTGTGAAGAAGCAACTATGCTGCTTTTCTACAGTTCTCTGGAAAAACTAGGACAATCATGGAGAAAAACCAAGCCATAAATAAACAGGGAGAATTTTTCTTTTCTAAAAAGAATTATAAGTTAGAGATTTACACATTTTATTTCTTAAACTAATATGCATAAAAGAATCGTGCAGACTTGTCAAAATGCACAGAAGAAGATAAAGGAAGCAGTGTATGCATAAACAAGTAAAGAAGTCCAGAATCTGAACTCACAAGACATGACTTCAAAGAAAATTGATGTTGCCAGCTGGACACACATACTTACCAGCATACCAATACAAGTACCCCCACTGTTACATTTGTACCGATAAATTTTCTCTCTAGTCCAATTGTCATAGTTACCTACTGTTTGAGCAGTCGTTTTGGGGAAGGAATGGATATTGACTCAGAATATAACTCTAACTTGCACCACTTGGGAAGGACTGCTTACCACAGGGCTATCAACTGGATTCATCATATCGCATGATAAATCAGGGAACTGTAATACTTTCTTACTTATTCTCTTTTTCCTTTGAGGAGAGGACTGATTTATGTACTTAGTTTGTGATCATATCACATTAGTTTTAGTCTTTTAGAAGCATCAGCCCTCACAGATTTACACTGTTGAACTCTAAAATGAGAGTGCATCAGACAACTGATGAGAAAGCTATCAAGTTTTAAATTAGTTACGGAAAATGTGCAAAGAAATACTGGACAAAGCAGGAAGAACAGTTCTTAACACATTTTCTATGTGGGGATCTGGAAGAAAAAGATTGAGCATGTTATAAAACATTACTGTCAGTTACTTAACATTGACTGCCTAAAAACTTCTCTATGAGGTCTCAGAAACCAGCTGAGCTATGTATATCCATCGGTCAGCAATAGTCTCACATTCAATGATGAGTTTCGTGTCTGATGGCTTGATAGCACCAAACAATTAATAGCCGTATCTTGGTTTGAGGGCTGAGGATGACGACTAACTATCCGTCTGTTTTTCATTCAAAACAAACTAAGCTTCATTTCTAAATAATTTCACCTCTAATTGAGAAATTCCATGGAATTGTCAAAGCTGTGTCAATCTCATAGTGAGTGAAGAAGACGGGAGATGTATAGCAAATGACTATAAGATGAACCATATCAAGTATCAACCATATACGTTCTTTGTATGTAAAACGACAACAGATATTGAATCATAATGCAAGATGAAATTTCTTCTGATTAATTTCTACTTTATTATTTTAAATTCAACGTACAAACATACAAATGACAGAAATGAACACAAAAAATGAACGCTAGGGAAATGAACAGAAAAAAAGCCAACAAATCATGATGGAGATACGCTCAATCTAGACACAAAGTTTAGTTATGAGCTTATGATCAGTACATGTAGCAGAAAATTGAGTGACATGGCCACATGACATCAAAATGGTAGATGGAGTGATATATTGCAAGCCTCTAAATATTTTTTAGCTCAAGAAATTTTAAAAAGAGAAGCAAGTACCTTACTATCTTCATTGGTAAAACATTGCAAGCATCTCTGCACAACGTGATTACCATTTAGGTCCTTAATGAGAGCAAGAAAGCCTGGCTCAAGGGCTGAAATAACTAGCGAAATTTGCTGCCTTGTTTTGAGGGTCTCAATCAACTTTTGGACCACTCGAGTGCTGATACAAAAAGAATAAAATGGTTAACCAACATGAAGAGTGATGAGCGCAAAGCAAAATGTGGGCGACTTACCCATGTGTATTGAGAGAGACCCTAACAAGCTCCCCTGGAACTTCAGTCACCCTAAGCAAAATCTGAAGTCTCTGTTCTTCATTGCACACATCCAACAGTTTTTGCATAAGGTAATTCCCGAATGGGTTTGTGATAAGTTCAACTGCATGATCGACTATCTCACTAAATATTATCTGCACATCTCTCGGAGTCCCTTCATCAAACATCCGTTGCAAAAATCGGCATCCATGCTGATCCTTAGCTATGTGATATATATATCCTTGAGCTTCCGTCAGAGAGCTACACTTTGATGGCAAGGAGAAAGGGATATGCATCCTTGCAGTCAGGCCACTTTCTTGGAGACCTGCAATTTCTTGCGGCTTTCCAGTGCCACTCTCATGCATGAAACCCTTAGCATTTTGTACACTGGGGCGTCCACATCCTCTGTGAATTGCATAATTTAAACCGTCCCCTTGAAGGATCAAACTGTCCTCTCCGGCAAAAGCTTCAACACCCCCATGAGGCACTTTAACACGAGAAGGTAATCTATTTCTTCCATTAGGCACGGGTTGCTGATAATGGAGCAAATTTTCCACATTAAATTGAGGTATTAGATGAGCCAATTGAAGCATGTAGGGTGAATGAAATGGATCTACGTCTTTGATCAGATTCGTCCCATTTTGCGAAGCATAGTATGAAGAATCAACAAGTGAAGGCCTTTTTAAAGTGGAAGATGGCTTTGATGCCGAAATCCCCAAGGGAAAACAATTTCCAGCCGGCACGTTATTTTTATAAAATTGAGGTCTCGAAGCTGAATTCCCACACTCCGTTCGAGCAAACATTCCTTCAGATGCACCAGGGGAATACCGGTGTCCAAATAAATTACCTATTTTGGAGTCAGGCGGCATTGCCAACAATGCAGAATCCATCTCACCATCAAACATAGGACTTCTTGGAACAAAGGAATTAAATCCTCTACATTCCGAAAAGCCCCTTCTAAAATTCTCAAAATTCATTCGAATAGGCCCATACACAGACTGATCACGTAATTGAAAACCATTTTGGGATAGTGAAATTTCCTCCTGCTCATGGCTAATATACATTTTACTAAAATTGCTCAACAAACTCCGTCCCTCAACTGTATTAGCTTCATTTGCCATGTTGAAATCTAACCAGGATCCGTTGCCAGAAACCAGGTGGGGCTTCAGTTCTTCAAACTGGGGTGGAGTTGGCGATCCATTGTCAGAAAATGAACGCCCACCAGAGAACAAGCTTGAGGATGAGCCGTCAGATGGTAAAGAGAACCCACTGGCAGGGGAAGATGCACATGCATATTTGTGCCTCAACAGTTCATCATCATACATACAATGAACATTCATTTTGTGTGTCATATGCGATGTATGATCAACAAGACTATGATGATGGACATTGCTATGTGTATGATGAAGATTCAATGATGATGTTGCATGAGGGATCTCGCCCAGTAACATCTCGAGTTCATCATCATTCATGTTTTCTACACTTCTCGATCTTCACGCCTCATACAAAAAAAAAAAAAGAAAAAAAGAAATATACAACACGAGATTTCACAACGAAACAATACAAGAATCAAAAGACCCACAACAGGAGATGATCAAGAGTAAAGAACCCAATAAAAATCAATGAGAGATTACCGCTTTTTAACATCTGGGTCTAAGAATCCCAAAGTGTAGTTGATAGAAATGGAAAGACGCAGTGGGATTTTGACGGTGAAATTTCATTTTGTTTAAAAAGATAATATTTCCTTTTCTTTTAGTTCATTTGGGTTTTCTACAGAATAAGAGTTGGTGAAGCATGCCAAGATGAACGCATAGGATACATACATATATATACTGTACATTACACACAAGCATACACTCTCTGGTACGGTCTCACGCCATTAAAGGAGGAGGAAATGAACAGACTTACTCTCTCTCACCCTTTTTCTCTCTCTATACATACACGTATATATTAGAGTGATAAAATAATGTAAAAAATTACTGAGCTGGAAATGGTGCTGTACGTATTTATAGGTGCGTTTAGTTAGGGAAGATTGCATCACTGGTCCCCAACTTATTACTTTAGTAGCAATTTAGCCCCTCTTGGCCCCCATTTTTTTCCATTACATTACATTAATTTTCTCCCTTCATTTCAACCACACATTCATCAAATAAAATAATATGACACACAAATTTAAAACTTTTCATTAACTGCACTAGCCCCCGTTTGGACGCCATTTTTTCCATTACATTACATTAATTTTTTCTCTCTTCATTTCAACCACACATTCTTCAAATAAAATAATATTACACACAAATTTAAAACTTTTCATTACTTTTCTACCACACATTCTCCCATTAATCATTATTTTAAAAATTTTCAACACCCCAAAATGGGGCCAAACAGGGGCTTAATTCTTAAGTAAATGCATTTTTAATAGGGAAGATTGCACGACTGATCCCCCAACTTATTACTCTAGTAGCAATTTATTTCTTCACTCTTAACAATAATAGAAAATATCCATACGTGTTAAATTGCCGTATGCTCCTTGTTTATCTAATTTTATGAAATTAGAGTTTGCTTCACGACTTGAATTGGTGTTAGAAATTTTAAGCGAGACTCAAAATAATACAGTAATTTATCGAACATTTTGACTTTCTATCATTAATGTTGATTGTGCAACTATAATCAAATGTTGAAGGTTAAGCCCCTGTTTGAAACTCATTAATTTCTCATTCTCATTTTTCATTTCAACTATACATTCTCCTAATAAAATAATATTACACACAAATCAAAAAAAATTCTTCACTTTTTCACCACACATTCTTACATCAATCACTATTTCAAAAATTCTTTTAGCCCCCGTTTGGTGCACATTATTTTCAAAAGAATGCATTTTTTTTTGTTGATGTGATGGTGAATATGTGGTTGAAAAGGAAGGAAAAGTTAGTGATGTGATAGAAAATATTATTTTATTGAAGAATGTGTAGTTGAAAATGAGTATAAGAATGAGAACGAAAAAAAAAATGTGGCCCAAACAGGAGCTTATACTCAAAATGGATTTCAAACAGGGGCTAAATTGTTCTTTTTCGAAGATTGGTGTTCAAAATACTGTCAAGGGCAATAGAACAAGGTTTAACATATCATGTTTTCTTATGTGTTAATCTTTAATAAATTATAGCAATCTTGTCCCTGACCTTTGACCTCTTTTTACAATATTTTAATACATTCATTTTTTATGTGTTAATCTTTAATTAATTAGCAAGTTTTGTCCTCGTTTATGTCCAAATTCTATTATAATGTATGAAAAGGCGTACTACAAATCCCAGTTATGAGGGTCAATGCTTAGAACATCCATTTATATTTATATGAACAGTGAGCGCGTTATCTAACAACTTTGAATTCACTCCACGTACTCCAGTCTTCATTGTTTACCACGTGTTTGTAGGGTTTTGTATTTACTATGTTTAGATACGTTATGATGCTTTTTGGGAAGGAAATTGCCCATATATTCTAGCACGGTGGTTCTGTTTACGAGGTCCATAATCATGAAAAACATTTTCTCCATTTATTTTTTATTTTTTTATTCGAATTATTTCTTATTGTTAATTTAAAATAAAGGGTAATCTTATTTTTTATATCATTTTAATTGTATTTTTTGAGGAGATTTTTTATGGAAACTAACCCCTCTAATAAAGATTGATGTTGGGGACAAAATTATAAAATGGGTCAAAGATTGGGGATGATGACTGTAGTTTCATCCTCTTTTCTAATTTTTCATATGTCCCACTCAATCAATGTCTGACACATTTTGTGCATGTGGCGCGTGGAAAAAGTTATTTTCATATTAAGCTAGAAATTAATTTGATAGTTTTATTTTAATTATCAGAAAATTAGTAGATGAATTTATTATTCTTATAATTATATTTAATTACTGACCTTTTTCAAATCTGTCCACGTTTTAACGGTTGGCGATCATTTCTGAATATGATTTTGACTCTTAAAAACCATTCTCACTTGGTACCTCATTATTATCATCACATATATTTTAGCAAGAAATTAATGATAATGTTATTAAGATATAAATTTTTTTGTTTGCTTGTTCCCTTAATAAAAAAAAATAGGTATTGAATAAATTACTTGAAAGTGCTCTCTATATTCCATGCAAAAAGAGGTGCCAATCACTCTCTCGAGTCGATAATCGATCCTTTCTTTACTGAAATCTCGATATTTAGATCCTTAACATTCTATCTAAACATCGTGATTTTTACGTTCTAGCAGTGTAGACCATTTTTTATGGTACCGCTTTACTTCGTATCTCTTAAAAAATAATGTTAATGATCTTTTAATAGTTGGAGATCTTTACGATATTTTCCATTTATAAGGTAAGTTACGGACTTCACGGACCAAATTGTTGTCACATAATCTCGAGATACGATCACTTTCTCATAAATCATTAAAAGTAATAATTCTAAGTTAATTTTTATATTTCACATTCAAAACATGATCTTGAGAACGAGTGTAAATACGAATGTAATATTTAAAGAGTCGAGTCAAGTGAGCATTAATTCTATACATACTCATTTTTGTCCACTTGTCTTCTAAAATACTCACATTATAAACAAAATTCACATGCTGTCTGTCCGTGTATAAAACTAACTGAGAAAAATTTGTGGGTAGTTGATTTGATCCATTCACGCAATAAGAAATAGGATACAATAGGAATTGAATATTTTGTTAGGGGTAAACAAGTATTTGCAGTGCAATTCCTTAACTATAAAGGAAGTGCCTTTTTTGTTACTTCGTATACGCGTAATCAGTTAGCAGTCTTTGTCTTCAGTCTGTTATCCAATAGTCTATAGACACGTGGAATTTAACTAATCTGGAAAAAAATGCCATTTTAATTAGTAGTACTAATTTATGATATAGCAGCTAATTTTGGTAACTGACAACACACAGGTGGGTGGATACCCGTTCGATGACCCTTGATTTTCAAAATATTGGTCCTCACACAAGTTCAGTGCGTATTTTCTTAATTTATTCTACTTAAATATTTTATGAATTGCATTTTTATTTGGTTGGTTCTTCATCTTCTTCGGACATACATCCCCGCTATATCATTCTTGAATCTGTGAGACCCTACAAGGTCATTAAAAAACGTGTACCAGAAAATCAAGCTAAAATTTTGTTCGCACCCATGTGTATAACATTAGTAAGGGGGGGAGAAACATACCTGCGAGCAAAAAATGTTGTTGCCCAATTACCAAGGCATGAGGAAATGAAGATGTCACTAAAAACAACATATTATATGAATTGTTACCTTGAACACAAATGACAGCATACAAAACATCAAATGTTCTTCAGATCTTACAACAGGAAAGACAAACACAGGTAGAAAACTTGTATAAAATTGTCTCGTGTTTAGAACTGAATTTCCTCGACTAGTATGAAGGTAAATTATCCAAATTGCAAGGAGTTATATTAATAGATAAGCCTGCTTTTCACAGATCCAGCAGCAGCAGCTAAAGAGAAGTATCATTTGATGGAAAAACTATTTCATTAGTCACACGAAACTATTTGAACAAGTACAAAGATAATATACTGTTATAATATGGACGTACCATTACAATGAAGAAGAATGGTCACTGCTACAAGATTGTGCTATAATGAAATTTTCCCTTCAACAGCTCACTGATCTGCCAATCATCCATGACAATATGCATAAGTTACGCAAAGCCCAAATGTGATTTAGTGTTGTTTAGTGTCTTGTCTAACTCGAAAACAGTAAAGGACAAGCTCATTGTGGGAATAATAGATGCAGTGGCATTTTCCTTTTTTTTTTTCTCTTCCTTTAGCAAAAAAACCAGGATATAAGAGGCTAATATCACTCTTTTATCTTTCAGGAAATTACAAGGATTGTACGTGTTAAAAAAAAAGGTTACATAGGACAACTATTAATTTTACAATTCAACCCACAAATGGATATTTGAAATTGCCAACATATGAATAATCTCAATTCTGATTCTCAAATATATGGACAAAATTTCAGTACTTATTTTCCTCCATTTCTTGATTTCAAGTACTTTCCAGAATTTATATCAGTGTACATTTCCTTTACCTTTTTCTCTTTTTTTTCCTCTTCTTGTGTTTGTTCTATTTAAGCTTTCCTGACCTAGAATGACATGATTTACTGACAACTTGATAGTTAAAGTGACCAGAGGCTGTGCAATAGGTAACATTACTTGATCAAAGAAACTTTGTCTAATATATTGATACAGACAAGTTATAGAGGTGATGATTGAGAAGTGGGAATTAGAGGAAGGGGAATAAAGAGTCACAATAAATTGATAGTAAATTTTGATGCAGAACAGCTCAGAAAATATACTCTAGTCAGGGGCAGTGCCAGAAATGTAATTCAGTTGGGGCATGAGTTACGTGACTTAACTAAGAATGAAAATTTTGAAACAAGATATTAGTACAAAATCATTAGAAAATGTTGCATTTCATTGTCTAATCATTTCAATTTATAGAGCAACTTTATCTTTGCTTAGAAGTTAGAAGCATAATGACTACAAAAACAATAAAATGATAATGATGACCCTTGCTAATTAGTCATATACACGATCAGATCTATTCACTGGTCATATGAAAAATTCACTTGTTCATGCTATTTTAGTCTCTCAATAAAGTGGGTTACTGTAAATCATGTACTCTGCAAATCTTAAACATTGTTGCTATGTTGTACACAATTTAATCAAATTAGAAGTGTAATCGAATCCCAGAGAGGACAACTTTCCCCAGTGGACCCATCCTGGCTCCACGAGTGACGCTGATTGGATTTCTGAACTTCTTCAATATCTCAAGCTAGGGGTAAAAGGTGAGTTCTAGGAGCTTAATTATTAGGGAAATTTGGGTACAAGCTTGAGGACAAAATGTAGAAACGATTTAGCCCTGTTAATGTTTTGAATAGTGAGTTTTTGGAGAATGTGTAGTTAAAAATGTGGGAAAAGCTTTGGGTTTACGGGCAAAATATTTTACTGTGTAAATGTGTAGTTGAAAATAAGTATGCAGAATAAAAAGTTTTGAAATAAAGGATGTTAAACAGAGGCTTAGATTTATAGGCTGAAGTCCACTTTGATGACATTGCATGGATACTCTTTAAGGACTCTTCTTCAATTGACAGGGAAATACAACTTCAAGAAAGAAAGACCGTTCAAGGATAAATATTATTCAATTCTAAATAAAACAAAAGATTTTTCCCAATGCCGGCTCGATTGGAACAGAGCTTCCATATAAGAAAGTAGGAACCAGAAATTCACGACTAATACAAATCCCCAATCAAAAGGGACAACCTAAAAACACAATTAGACTCAACTAGGACATGCTAACCTGTTATGACTTCCTGCCAGAATATTCTCAAATTTCCAAAATACCCCTCACAGTAGAAACTAAGGCTCTGTTTGAGCCCCATT
The DNA here is from genome assembly GCA_903798395.1 of Fraxinus floribunda. NCBI lineage: Eukaryota > Viridiplantae > Streptophyta > Magnoliopsida > Lamiales > Oleaceae > Fraxinus > Fraxinus floribunda. The sequence continues at coordinate 20,582 of CAIGRS010298681.1, forward strand.
TTTGGAAGAACCAGATTATGTAATAATGAATTGTTTGGAAAACGTGTGAATAAAAAGTAGGAAATAATTTTGAATTTATGTACAAAAATTATTTTATGGATTAATCTACTCGAACACGTATTCTCTACACTTTGGGTTACTCTCCCTTGTGTGTCAAAAATCTGACCAAGCATTGAAAAATGTGTTGTTAAAATCAATTCACCAAAATCTGCCAACTCACCAAGATGTAAACCAATGTGTCAACTTTTATGTACACGTAGCACGATCCTTCTTTTATTAGGAGAATGTGGTTAAAATTGAGTTTGGAGAAAAATGAGTAGTTAGAGAATCAGACTCAAAAGGGGGGTAAATAAGAGAACATGACTTCATCAAATGAACAATTAAATAATGACAAAACTAAGATTATTATGAGCTATAATCCTTAAGAAAGTGTCCGAGGTAGGCTCGTAATTCTCTGAATAATCCCAAATTAGTACGCGAGCTTCATGAAATCTTTCCTATTCATACTGTATACTTTTATATGTTGCCATCATTTATTTCCATCCTTTTTGGAATCTAACAGATAAACCATAAATCTTTGAAGTGCTGAATTATTCTAGTAAAATCACAACTGATAATTAACCTCTATAAACTTAGAACAGCAAACGTTCTTAATGAATATCATCAGTTTTTATTAATATATTATATTTGAAACTCTTCATAACCCAACATGTTCCGAGTAGACAAATCTTTTAATGTAGATAATATGTGCAGAGGCCTGATGAATTTTATATAAAGAAAAGCTTCCAATGGGTCTGATACTGGTGAACCTAATTTATCCAGAATCTGTAACCCCTCTTACTAAAATGATATCAATGAGGTCAGGAGACAATGGTACCCAAGGATTCTTGTAATTCAAGTTATTCAACCATTGACTTTCTGGTCAATTCCTAATTTCACAAGGAATCCATGAACACTCATGTCTGTCAGAGTACAGGAGGAAACAACATCTTGCATTATAGTGCATTACAATCATCTTATTCCAACGTCAACGACTGTTTCAGGACTTCCTGTATATCTGAATAATGACAGTTGGACAACGGACTGCTTTTCAAGCTAGTTCCTGTTTCCAATTTCTCATACAGTTGGTCCAGTAGCATTTGAAAAACGGACAGGTACACATTCTCTTAAAGAATCACACATTCACAAGAGGCAAAAAGAATTGCAGAACAAATGAAACCTTCAAAATTATAAACAGAAAATTGCTGACCTCGAAGATTAGATTTGAACCCACAACTTGTCAAATGTTTTGCAAGAGCCTCTCCTAAATCCTTTCGCCAGTTGAGTGCAGCCACGGCCTCAGATACAGGCCAGATAATTGCAGTCTCAGTTGTGAGATCCACATTAGCTGAAGAAACCTGTGGCTGTTCACAAATTTAACAGAATAATCATTACTTAAACTATTATGGTACAAGGCTTCTAGTACAAAATCTCCAAGACCTAAAACAACAAACGTGGCAAACATGCCCATATTGTAAGACATTCAATCGTCTCAAAAATTATAATATCTGGTAGCTTTCTTTCTCCAAGATAGTCAACTAACTCCATGGTGTAAAGGTAAGAATTTATTCTCAACATCTTCTTTTGAATAATGTTGCTATGCTTTTTGCTAAGTGAGGTTAATCACAAAATATTAGATGCACTTTCAGTAGTATCCTAATTATCAGCAGCAGTAGGTTATGTGTTATAATAAGTTGAGATTGGTAGCACGATACTTGTATAGTTGTATTAAACTGATTTTCCCTGCTCTACACCTTTATCCTGCAAGGGAGTGATTTTTCTTGCCCCAAGTTTTCATTTTAACAAACAGTAGAGACCTACATGTGAGGGCAAGAAAAAAACAAGTATAAACTATAGCAACAAGGGTATCTTTGATCATGAAATAGATTAACCAAAGTCATTACACAAAAATCAAAAAAGCAAAACAGTGAAGTTTCTTTTCACCCAAATATTGAACAAATATTAGGACATGCACATGCAGGCATCAAAATTACTCATAGATACACCATGATTTTATGCACTTACTTGACTTTCTAGAATTTTTTTTACACTTGCTGAGCATCCCCCGCATGTCATTCCCTGCAATTTTATAGAAATTTAATTAAAAGATATCATATATAACAAAAGAATAAAAATTCATTCAAACAGACAATCAAAAGGGCAAATTACCCATTGTTGCTGAACGTATAATTCATGATACTCGAGAAATTATCCTTTTGTGTTAAAGCTAAGAAGAGAAGTTACTATTTTTCATTTTCATTTTTGTTTTAATCAAAAATCAAAAATTAAAAATCCTTGCAAATTTAATTTAAATGCACATCTACTCCAGAATCAGAATAGCGCGTCCAACAGGCTACTGGACGACTTGTGAGTAATTCTCAATTTGAAGAATTATATTTATGGCTAAGTGCTAACCAAATATTTGATTTAAAAACCGAAGACGGCGTAGCTCATTTATTTGCACCGTTACATTTACGGAGATAAATTTTGAGGAGAAATAAAAAGAGCTTACTCCAACATGAAGAACAATAACATCAGGATTGACAGCAGAAGCATCATCATCCCCGGCGGCCACCTCCGTCGACTTCACCTCACCACCCTTCTGCGCACCATCACTGTCACCGCCGCGGACATTCCCATCAATTCCATCAGACCCTCCGCCATCGGAAGCAAACGACGACACAGAGCTAGCCGCGCACTGCAATTGGGTCCAGCGTGGGTCCACAGTGCCAATACCTTGTACCACAGGACCCGAACGAATCCGGCCGAACTCGCTGCACCTGAACTGGAGGTGAGCAATCGCACTCGAACGGTTCGTGGAAAAGCGCCGGTGGGTGAGAGAGTTAGAGTGGGAAATGAAGGACTTGGAGAGGTACAGAGTACTCGAAGAGAGTAATGTTGACTCCATTTTTTGTGTCTTCTTTATTCTCAGCTGCGTGCCTTTGGATTAAAGGTTTTTGGGTGAGGGGGAAGTTGGAGGGAAATTTTCATACGCGGTCGCTGAGCTTTCAGAGAAATTTCAATTGAGTCGCTAAACTTTTATTTCTTTCTAGTTAATCATTAAATTTCACCATCATGTTACATTTCTCACTTATCGTTCCCTACAATGACTTAAATTTCTTAGCCGAGACAATCATACCATAAATAATTTTTTTCACATAATCTTTATTAAACCACTATAAATGGACAATGGTAAAATGAGAATTGTAACAACGCCTCCAGATTAAAAAAAAGAAAAAGAAAAGATTTTTATGATGTGGCATTATAGTAAGTTGGTATGTCACGTGGAAAATCTATTGAGGTATTACCGTTAGTAAAGCATCTTTTTATGAATTTGAGAGACAACACGTGACAAGATGTTGGAGTTCAATATTTCTAAGAATATGGGAGACAACATACGACAATTTTTATCACGAGTTTTAGGAATAATGTCCCATCGAGGGGCCGAAATTTGTGAAATTGAATTACATCCTACCTCGCCTTATGAATGTCTTTAGATTCGTGTCGATCTCACGGAATCCCAAATTCATCCATTATGCTTCCAGACGCTCAGTTATTGGAAAAAATCATGTGTACATGAATTTATTTTTACAGATATTTTACACTCGCTCACATGTGTGACTCCATCGGAATAAAAAATGAAAAAACCCCACCCACCCATCCAACCCCCCTGTGTTGTGTGTATCTAATAGTGTTCTGTAAATTGTGTTTGTGTACATGAAGTTATTTATGCGTTGAAAATCGTCTGTTTTACCTCTACATGGCTTGAAAATTGTAAATCAATGAGAGCAAACCTTCTTTTTAGTTTTAGCACAAACAAGTAACTTTTATTTTACAGTGTCTTCATCTATGTAGTGGAAAATAAAAACTTTGATACAATCAGTCCATTGACTCCAGTCGGGGCGGAGACCTACATGGGGGTGAGTGGCCCCCACTAAACTTCTGAAAGCTTTAATTGTGGAGAAGACGACTTGCAATCAAAACTCATTCTTTACCGGAAACATATTTAGAGATCAATGGATCAGTTAACAGGCGCAAAAGAATTATCGTCATCATCAAAAGCAGTAGCATCAATTCATGGTAAGGAAAAAGGTTTACTTTGCTGCGAAGCCGGAGGCGGAGGCGTTAATTCAGGGGAGCGGATCCCTCATGACGTAGTAACCGAAGTGCTTTTGCGTCTTCCTGTTAAGACACTAATGCGATTCAAATGCGTGTCCAAGCTCTGGTACTCTACTATTTCCGATTCCGATTTCGTTGTGGCCCACCACTCGAATTCCAGCGCCCTCCTCATCACTTTTACAGACAAAGATGCTACATCGCAAACCGGGCAACCGGTTCAGCGGGTTCTTCACGTGTCCCCTGATAAAACCTTACATCATCAGGCAAGCGTTTTACTCGCAGAGTTCAACATAACACAGACAATTAATGGCCTTATTTGTTTGTATGTTAATTCGTACGATCTCATCTTCTTGTGCAATATATCCACTCATGAAATTATGAAGCTTCCATCCCCAGGATATACTACTCGTCGCGCTAAATATTATTTTGGGTATGATCCAATTAAGGATTTATACAAATTACTGAAAATACGTTCAGAAAAAGTCGGTGATGATTATCCTTGTGAGATTCTTACTTTGGGGATTGACTCCTCGTGGAGGATTACCCCGCCTTCAACTCTTGATTTAAAGACACAAAGCATTTGCATTGATGGAGTTCTGTATTGGGGTCGGGATGGTCACCCTAATTACACAGTGGTTGCTTTTGATCTAATGAAGGAGGAGTTTCGGGTTAATCCTATACCTGATTATATGACAGAGACCAACAAATGGATCCGGCTTAATATTATGGAACTTGGAGGAAGGCTTACCTTGGCACAGGTCGAAGCATGTTTATTTGATGATGGGAAACTGATCTTATGGGAATTAGATGATGATCAAGTAGGGGAGTTGAAATTCTGGACCAAACGCATTGTTAAGTTGCCAACAGAATTGTGCGAAGAGGGATGTCGTTTTCCTGTTGGAAGCCTCTCTACTGGAGAATTGTTATTTGCTGATTACAGACTCAAGTCTCCAATGACTGTTTATTCTTATGATCGTGCAAAAGGGAAGTTTGAAAAGTTTTTGAAGGCCGAGTTCCCTTCATCTCTGGCTTTAGTATGCAGGGAAGCACCCCGACTTCAAATAAATTATCACAAGGAAAACTTAGCCCTGTTAGAACATATAATCAAAGGCTGCAGTTCACTTTCTTCTTATGTACCATTGTCTGATAGAGAAAGAGTTGCAGGTGTGTAGATAAGACATTTAATTTAGTGAATTCTTGTCAATGAAAACAAGAATAAAAGCGAGAAAAGGTCTGTCACATGACACCAACGGTAGATCTTTTTATATTACAACATGTTAGCTTGTTCCTACATGTATTATTAACAAAAATATTTCCTGAAGTTGACTAGAATATCTCATGATGGCAATGATATGGTAAGTATATTTAGTGTAACATGATCACGAGTTTTTCATGTTTTACATAGGAAATTGAATGTACACATTGTCAAATTGGTCGACTGTATTGATTGTAATGTAGTTGCTAGATCTTCTTGATGCATATCATGAAATTCCCAGATCAAGACTTGTTGAATCTTGGACTTAACCCTTGAAATTCACTCCTTATGTAATACTCCGAAACTTTATGC
>CAIGRS010298730.1:0-13423 GCA_903798395.1 Fraxinus floribunda
TTTTTTTTTTTTTTTTGGAAAATAAGTTTTGAAATAATGATTATTTTGAAAATATGTGGTTAAGAAATAGAAAAAAAAATGAATTTACGTGCAAAATATTTTATTTTGTAAATATGTGGTTAAAAATGAATTTGAGGGGAAAAAAATTGATTTAATAGAAGTCAAATATGGGCTTATTGTGTAAGAACAATTCTACTTGGATAGGCTCATGAACAAACTAAAAATAGGGTTTTAAAATAAATTACGTGTCAATGGTTTCTTTGGAGGGAATGCCAATTTACCCAATACAGCCTAGTAGACATTGGAGGAGAACTCAATTAAAACAACACTCCCATTTCCTCTTAATTAGAAAACGACTAAGCACTTAGGGGTGGGCAAACTCTGACTAAACCTGCCAAAACTGTCCAAACTGAACAACCCGATCGATTTAGGTCGATTTTTTTGTTGTTTTTAGACGGGTTGGGTGGGTTGGTTGGTTGTGTAGGTGAGTTGGATTGGGTTGGGTTGGATTATGGGTTAACTCATGAAAATCGAATAAACCTGCCCAACTCAACACAACCCAACCTGACCATATTATGAACTTTACAAGTGTTATGATGTTGTTTGGATGAAATTGAGTCATTCTATTTCTTCACACAACCTCCAAGAGTTACAATATTTAGAAAGTTCTATATTAAAATGTCAGTTCTCGTTATAAAATCTTTGTGCAATAGTTGAAAAGTTTGAGGAAACCATACACAAATTATATACTACTAATTAACTAGGTTTTATATACGCGATACATGAGAAGTCTTGAATATGACACAAGACATGGAAACTCTTAGAATAATATTATAAGACTTGGATATAATGCATTTTATGAAAAATAGTATAATCAAATACACATTCAACAAAAAAAAACATTTTAATTGCCAAAAATATTTCTTGGCTTCTTATAATTTAGCCCTCGTTTGGCACCCATTTTTTTTCTCATTTTCATTCTCTTTCTTCATTTTCGATAACGATATTCGTGGCCATTTTGGCGAATTTTGAAGAACGTACAAAACACACATCTCCATTAAGAGTGAAGAGCTAAGATTTTTGGCTAATTTCAATGAACGTACAAGACTGCACGTCTCCGATAAGAGTGAAGAGCTAGGCTTTTTACCTATTTCAGAAACTCGCAGAAATCAGAATTTTTTTAGTTGAGGATCAGAATCTCAACCAGTACATATAAAGGAATGATCACTACAAATCGATTTTTCGAGGGTTCAATGGTAATTTCTGTGTGCTTCATTGCATTTGGAAGATTTCATTTTCTTGTACCTTAGGCTACATAACATATTCCTATGCAATTTTGTACTTGTACTTCTTCAACCTAGAATTATTTCTATGTATCAATTTATTGTAAATGGAAGACTTCATTTGCATATGTAAATGTTGAATAGATTGTTTTCCTGCGCCTTAGGCTACATAATTGGAATACATACGGGTAGATCATACAATTGAATTCGTAAGTATTATTTGAAAATCATACAAATTGAAATGATAATTGTTCTATATGTTCACTTAACATGACCATTATTTTTTCACAGTAGAATAAATTATGAACGACGTGCAAGACAAGCATGACGATGTTTTGGTGCAATTTGAGAATGAAAACGTTACGGAGTCCATGAATGTAGTGGTAGGTGAAACATCAAGGGGAGATGGTGTAATTGTGCTCGAGGTGGGAATGTTGTTTAAAAATAAAAATAAAATATGTATGAATTCTACAAGAAATATGCTTACACGATGAGTTTTCCGGTTAAGAAAAAGAATTCGAAAAATGGGGACGATGGATTTTTGAGATATGTAACGTTGACATGTAGCCATGAAGGTGGAATAGTCGGTAATGGTAGAGGTTCTTTGAAACTACAACCAACAGTAAGATGGGTTTTAAAGCCGGGATATCCGCATCTTCTAATATTCTTGGAAACTTGAGAATTAACCTGGTAAATCTCTACCATAATCATGAAAGAAGTCCTTCTAAATCTAGGTTATATCGAAGCAACAGACAATTGCGTGCATCTATAAAACGGAAGCTTCTGGTGAATGATTTGACAGAAATTTCGTTGCATAAAAGTTGCAACTCTGCAGCTGTAGAAACAAGTGGATATGAAAACATGACTTGTATTGAAAATGATTCCCGAAACTATATAGAACGAATGAGGTGATTACAACTTGGAGAAGGAGATGTTGTAGCAATTCAATCCTACTTTTCAAAAATGAAAGCACAATGCTCGAGATTTTACTCTAGTATTAATTTGGCTGACGAGTCACGGCTGAAAAATAGACTTTGGGTAGATAATACCACTTATCTCAATAATAAGTACGACGTGTCGTTCACCCATTTTGTTGGTGTAAATCATCACAGACATTCGACACTGCTTGGTTATGATTTGGTATCAAATGAAGACACATATATTTTTGCACAGTTGTTCAAGATATGGCTTCAATGCATGCACGATCAATCTCCAAATGGTATAATTACCGATCAAGATAAGAAATTGCAAAATACAACTAAGATCACTTTTTTGGGCTGGGATGTCAACTACACAGAGAAATGGGAGTATGAATGTGTTCTTCGATGGCTACGAGCATTCGAAATCCTCATTCAAGTAGTTCGTTGAACAGTATGAATGTGCTCTTAAGGAGTTCCAAATTGATTTCAAGTCATTCTCAAAAATGGTACCGTATGCAGCACAATTTGAAATGGAGCAATAGTTTCAATCAGTTTACACAATTTCAAAATTTCGTGAAATTCAAGAAGATTTCATAGGAAAGGTGTACTGCGGATGTGTTGTCTACTTCGGACGGATGTCTCGATACGATGTATGAAGTAAGTGAGACTTTTATGTATGAGGGTTGTTGGTGGATAAAGACATATTGTGTCATTCGTAAGAGATAAATTTGAAATTGTTTTCACCTGTCACTTGTTTGAGTTTTAGGGAATACTTTGTAAAAATGTGATCACAGTGTTGGTCTAGAATGACGTCACACATATCCTGGAGAGGTACATACACCGAAGGTGGAGAAGAGATGTTCGTAGAGCACACATGGGGGGTTGCATTAAACTATTAGGGTTAGTGAGTACTTTCATACAATTGAGAAATGAAGAGATGTCTAATGGTTTTGCGGAGGTGGCTAACCTTCCTGCAGATGATGAAATGTGTTCACGTATGATAATGGAGTGATCAATTTTCAATGTCAAGAGCTTACGACTAGAAAATCCAGTACAAAGAGTAATTCCGTTTCACAACATACTACTGATGTAATCAATAAATGCACTAATTTATCGAATATTATGAGTGTGAGCGGATTAGATCCGAAGTTAGCTCGAAGAAAGGGAGCGTCATGGAAACTTAGAAGAAAAAGCCCATTGGAGACTGTATTGAAAAAGTGAATATATGTTAAATAGAGTAATTTCTGATTTACAGTTGTTTCGAAATACAAATTACAATTACCTTTGATGCACATATAGCCTGGTTCGACAACAAGCACTTGTAAGAGACCGACAACAAGCCACAGTAATATGGTTAATGGAGGAATCAACATTCAGCCACCTTAACTACAACAACAATATTCCACGTCGACACCAATGTCATTCTCCCTTTCACAATAGTCCATACCCACACCATTCTCCCTCCCACAACATTTTACCGTCTACAGATTTGATCCATCCATCGTTGGCGAACTTTATGTATAATTCACAAGGTATAAACATTTCTTTTATATATGAGTTAAAACTTCATTTCGTCATGATTGCATCATTAAACGTTTACATTGTATTTTAATTTAGGTCAATGTATATCGTTATACTATCCAAGTTTATCAGATGAAGACAGCTGAGGCTTGTAACTGGGATGTTGATTTGCTTTCACTGGTTCCTCCTGATGGAACTGTGGAGGTGTTTGTAATGTTTATACATTGGTATTACCCATTAACTTAGTGCATTTGATGTGAGTTGTTGGAGGTGTTGGAGTTGGTTTGTTTTATCATACTACTTAGGATTATCCATTAAAATGTTGTTTTGTATTGAATTGTGAAAGCCGAAGTGGATCATGAATTTTCGAATTGGAAGGAGATTAATTGTGTACATATAGTCTTTGTGATGTCGAACATGGGTATAGCAAGTGAAGCAAATGGTACATTACCTTGTAGATCGTGCTTATGAATTCTTATTCTAACTTTGTAGGAAAAAAAACTTGAGTTGTTATGATAAACATAGTTTGAAAGTATTTCCTGGTGATAGTAGGAAATAGAACGTTTTAAGTCTTCAAAGTATGTATGGTCATCTTTTCAATTATACTGACTGAACTGAACTGAGAAAGTTTCTAACTGCTTGATTAGTAGGTTTGTCACTTAGATTTAGATTGGTACAAATGTCATCATGCTCTCACGTTGGACTTTGTAAACAAACTAATTATCTGGGGAGATTTCTATTTGGATTATGTTATCTGAAAATGGACTACGATTATGTATGAGTGGTCTTTTTATTCTTTCTTTTATCACTATCATTGTATAAATTCATACTTGCTTATGATAACGAATAGAAATCCAATGTTTATGTCGTTGGGTTGGGGCTGAAGGTTTGGAATCTAGAATATGCGTTCTGTCAATTTTGAATGGATTTTTTCCTAAATTGGATTTCCTTATATTTCACATTTTAATAGTTAATGGTCTCTAGCCAAGCTTATATATTCACTATTATTGAAAATGATATTAGGGAATCTTCCTCTTGTCTTCACATGTCACAGTGTGTAACTTCTTGTTTTATCAATCTGTGACTTCTTGTTTTATCATACTACTCAATATTTGTTGGAGGTGTTGGAGCCGGTTCGTTCGACAGTGATTAAATAGCTTCTACTAGCTACAAACGCATCTATATCATATATGTAAATTTGGTTTGAAGCAAAAACATACAGAACATGTGTGTTAAATCATGTCGGTGACTAGATTTGGTTTGAAGTGAAAACATACAGAACATGTGTGTTAAATCATGTCGGTGACTATAGCAAGCTCTCAAATGATAGAATCATTGACATAACAAACAGACTATTATAAAAATGTTAGCCTCATGAACGAAACAGAAAATGCCAAGCTACAAATAACAAAATGCAGTCGCAAAAGTTCATACAGAACATACCATTACAATAGGTTTTTTTCGCTATATTAGTCATATACATACATATGTTTCTGAAGTAACCCGTTCGATCACTATCTACTAATCAAGCTTGCCACTTCCCTTTTTGCATTCACTTGTGCGCTTACCTTTTCAGTTTAGATCCTCACGTTACTGAAATCTAGAGCTCTTCACTGTTACTTATTTGAACTCAAGATTGGAATATACAAGACATTTCTTCAATTGTTTCATTCTTCGCAGGGTTGATCGAGGTTGCGTTATCGCATCTAGATAGGCCACTTGATTGTTCTTTTTTCAACCCATTCCCAAAATCCACAATTGTTATTGTAGCAAATTAATTATTTTCTTTTGTTTTTATTTTCCTTCTCCACTACAGAATATTTCTCAAATTCATGTTTACATAGTGTGCAAGGTCGCTTCCTTTTACAATTGGAAAAGAAGTAATATTTAGCTCTACAACCATGATAGATTCCAGAGTTCCTTTTGGGCATTCTAAGATGGGAATCAACCACCAACAACAAAGGTGAAGTCAGTAATCGACCAATTCAATATAGTTCCAAAATTGAGAACTACTGCAAATACCCAACCTAGAGAAGTTATTCACAACTATATTTCGAAATTGAAGAATAAAAGTAATCACAGCTGATTAAATACAATAAAAAAAAAAACCCCACTAATATGTCGAATACCACATTTCAATGAACAACATCTCGCTGGAAAACCACTTTCTGGTGAAATAGACAACATACTCCTGAGCACAGCTAAAAAATGGTTGACATATATGTATTCGTTGGAAGTTGGTACAGAGAACATGCCGATGGGTAAGGCGATGGTAGGAATTTCTTGGGAAAAGCTTGCAAAGTTTGGTGGTTTAACGATGACGAAAGATGGTGGGTTGTACGATGGCGAAACCTTTCATAAAGGTGCGGCACGGCGATACCGTACGATAACTGCAATCGAAGATTATGAGGTCTTTGATGGCAATCGGTTATGGTAGGTCGAGCGACAGTGGAACCTTTGACGAAAGTGTGGTGCAGCGTTACCTTAGCTGGAAGTACGACCGGAGATGGTGACTTGTGCTTAGGGTTTGGAATTTGGGGCTCCCGTTTGGCCATTTTTTGTGTTCAATCTTGGTTTGTCGAGAGAAATAGTATAATTTTATCTTTTGTTTTGCTAGACTTTTTACCTCATTTTTTTAAAAGACAATTCCACATCAGCTTTTTTTTAGCATGCTTATCAAGGCATGGACGAGGAGCGCGACTAATTGTGTAATTAAATTCATGTAACAATTTGTGTTTATTGCATCATAATCTGATTGCAATAAAGATTCTCAATCTTTGCCCTAATTATGCACTTATCTCCCCAACTTTTTCGATGCATTTTTGGCTTTAACCTTCAATAACAATACATCTCGTCATTTATGATGATTTTTGTCCAAATATTTTTTAGCTTACTTTGAAATCAGGATAATATTATGTCGAACTTTAGTATTTTTTTTTTTTTTTACTTTTTTAAAAATATGAGAGAAAAATAAAGTCTTCTATACCCCTACTAATACATTTTCTATACGAACTAATTATTGAAAGACTAATGACACAATTGCAATGAAAAAAGTTGAAGATATAAACGAGATAATGAGCAAAGATTGATGTCTACATTTCAGTCATAGTTAACCTTTTTATTTTACGTATATAATTAATGTGTGATTTATAATTAAGCCATTATTTGGTTAAAATAAAGTTTTGAATAGTAAATTTTTGGAGAATGTGTGGTTAAAAAGTAGGAAGATATTTTGAATTTACATGCAAAATATTTTATTTTATAAATGTATGGTTAAAAACTAGTATATATATATAAAAAAATTGAAATAATGATTGTCAAATAGGGGTTAAATTCAAATAATAAACTATATTGTATTAAAAAACTGATAGTGAAAATTGTTCGAACTTTTGAAAAAACTAATTACAAAAACTCAATAATTTGAGGGCAAATTTTCAAAGTACATTGGCGACAAAGATCGTTCTGAAAGAATTTAAGAAACAATTTTGCTATTATAGCAAATTCATTTAAACAGGCTGAATACATGCTTTAAAAAATTGCACACGTGGCGTTGTGTAAAAAAAGATTTTACAAATAAAAGAAATAAAACAGGATATAAAAACAAAAAAGAAGGCTACGGTTCATTATCCTCAAAATCACAAGAGCCCTAAATTTTTCAGCTTCGATTCCGGTCGCCGCGAATCTCCTCATCGGCGGACCACCCATACGAAAATCGGAGAAACTTTCCCAAGGCTCTCCCTGCTTCTGCGACTAGGAAAATCAACGAACTCCCACACATTTTCTTGTTTTTGGCCACCACAAACTGAACATTGGAATCCTCATCCCGCAAGTCAACGGTTACGATCTAAACACTGTAGTCCTCATCTCGCAAGTTAGCCGACGCGAACTCAACATTGGAGTTCTCATCCCACAAGAAATTTTGGTTTGTTGTGTTGCGGAGTATGGCTCACTTATTTGAGTAAGTAAGGTTAATTACATTTGCAGTACCAAATCAAATTTTGTATGGGTTCATTTCATTTGCATCACCAACTCTGGTTCACTTGAAGACACCCATTTCATTTGAAGCACCAAATCTAATTTTGTATGGGTTCATTTCATTCGAAGACATCCATTCTACCAATTTATTATAAAATAGATTTAAAAAGCATGTTTGTCATAGAGGCTACTTGAAAGATAATTAAAAATGTTGCATGTTTTGTAGCCTGCAATAGTCACGGTTTGTTTACGTTGGTAATTTGCAATAATGTGATTGTTTGTTGTGTTTATTTGGTGTTTACAATTCATGGTGGATTATTTGTTTGTGGTTGATTCCCATTGTAGAATGGGAGGAACAAATTCCAGAATTTGTCATAGTTATAGAGGCAAGGGACACTTCTTTTATTAATGCCAAAGTAAGAGCTGATGCTTGTTTTGCACGAGTGGATTCCGTAAGTGTTTTGAGGTGGAGTGGGAGACTAATAACAAAGGAAAGATATTCAAATGCTATGGTCATAATTGCGATTTTTTGGGAGTGGGTTCAAGAAGGTGAATCAAATGATAAATCAAGTGTCGTTGATAGCTCGACGAATCCTACATTGGGGGAAGCAATGTCAGATTTGTCCCGCATGTTTCAATAACAAATTCTGCTACCTGACAAAGAAGAGGTCCAGCTTTCAATGAACATGAACATGACGATCCATAAGGGCAAAGAAATTATGGAAAGGAATGCAAAATGAAATAGGCCTCTTGATTAGTAGCCCCCAATATTTAATAAATGTTTACGTTATGTATGTTTGTACATGAATGAATAGTTGTAGCAAACTTTGTACCTACTTCTAGAAAATGGATCCAAAATATGTTTTCAGATGATTGGTTCTAATTGTAACTTGTGCTCTTCTTATTATTGCCCGAATACAAAAGTGTGTAACAAAACCAATCCATTCTGAAGTGTTTAACAAAACCATTCCACACATTACATTCAAAACTAAAGATGCATGAATACAAATGTGTTTAACAAAACAAATCCAATCCAAAGTGTTTAACAAAACCAATCTAAACATCGCATTCAAAACTAAAGATCCATGAATACGATAAATTCAAAACTATGAATAGAATAACGTTGTCAGCATTGAATATTGCTGATGCTGAGACACCTAAAGATCCCATGTAACAACTGGTGTAACACTCTGACTGGGTTTAGGTCTCTTTCCTTTGTTTGATGTCGATGTTATGTACATGTGAAAAAAAACATACGAGAATTTGTATTCGAAATCAGAAATAATTCGAACAATAACATTTAAAAGTTGACTCCAATGGGCTCTTGCTTCGAGGTTTCTTTAACGGACCCTTTCTTCTCGATGCTATAGGATCTAGTATGCTCCCGCTCACAGCATTTTGTGATATAGTACACTGGGTGCCTAACTGTATCATATGAATACAGGAGGACATTACTAGTAGTACTAAATCGTGTCAACATAAGAATGTTACGATGTGATTCGATCTACTCCATTATCACACAAGTTTGACTGACATTATCGGAAGCAAGTTCCGCTACCACAGCAAAAGATTGACATATATTGTCATATCTCACTTGACTAGTGTACTAACCAACCCATCGTAGTTCACTACGACCCTCGTGAATGTCCTACTGACATCTATCCTCCATCATCCTAGTATGTACCTCTCAGGTAGTGATGTGATATCATTATAGATCAAGACCGATATCGCATGCCTACAAATTATTCCTCGAAACTCGAACAAGTGATGACTGCAAATGATTTAACAATTCTCTCTCTGAAATGAGACAAAAAATGATTTTTTTTTCATTCGCTCGCCACATACCACAACTTTGCGTACCTCATACGTTGTCCCAAAACAATTTTCGACAGCAAATATGAGGTTGCAATACATCTTCCCTATGAACTCTTCATGAACCTCCCTGAGTTTTAAGATGGTGTAAACGGACTAAAATTGCTTCTTTATCTTAAAGGTACACATGGTAACATTTGCGAATATGACTTGAGATCAGTTCGAAACTCCTTCTCAACCTTATTTTGTGGTACTCGTTCGTACTATTCCACAAACTATTTCAACGAGGCCTTCTAATGTGCATATCTATCGAAGAAAGCATTCATACTAACATCCTTGCCCAGAAAGTGGTTTTCAAAAGGCAAGAAACCCAATTACTTTTGTTCTCATGTAGTCCTAACAACTAACCATTTTCATGCAATTCAAACTTATCGATCATTGCAATCCAACATTCTTCGAAGTCTTCAATAAATTGGAAGTCATACACAAATCCATGTATAGAAGAAAAATCGAACCCTTATCGACGTGGTGTCAAACTTCTCTAGTAACTTTTTCAAAATGTGTCACAAACACCATTTTGATGCTTTGTATTTGGAAAAACAATTTGGATTACATTTTTCATGGCCTTGTCTTGATCATTAATTATTCTATAGGGAGCTTTACCATGCATACATTGAAACCAGGTCTTGAACATCCACACAAAAGTATATGTATCCTCATTCGAAAGCAAACTACAACCAAGCAGTGTTGATTGTCCATGATGATTGATGTAAACAAAAGGGCAAAAGGCATGTTGTGCTTATTAGTAAGATAAGCTGTATCAAATGTGATCACATCCCCAAATTCCTTGTATGCCTACCCGTACCTATTATCAGCCTAAAATACATTCCTGAGTCGTGACTCATCATCTAAATCAATTGTTATGTAAAATCCAGAGCACCATGCTTACATATTTAAGAAGTAGGATTGTATTGCTGCGGCATCCCCTTCTCCGAGTCTCAATCATCTCACTTGTTCAATATAGTTTCGACAATCTTTTTCTACGCAAGTCATATTTTCACACCTATCTGCTTCAACAACCGCAGAGTTGTAACTTTTGTGCAACGAAATTCCTATCATATCATTCACTTCAAACTTCTGTTTCACCTGTGCACTCAATTCTCGATTGTGTCGAAATAACCTAGATTTTGATGGACTTGTTTTATGATTGTGGTTGAGGTGGATTGCATTAATTCTCCAAAATTCATGATCATCTGAAGATGTTGTTATGATGGCCTTATTATCGATTTGAACTGTTGGTTGCGACTTTATAGAATCGCTAGCAATACTTCTTCTTTAGCCTTCACTGCTACAAGTGTATGTCACAAATCTCAAAACTCCATTGGCCCCCTTTTTTGAATTCCCTTTCTAATGGGAAAACCTACGCCATATGCATATCTTTTGTAGAACTCAAACATTTCCTTAAGTGAAAATATGATCGAAGTGGTGATTGACCCTAAAAATAAGTTGCATAGTAATAAGGAACATATAATGATTCGTCAATATTTAGATGAGATACAAGCATCGAGTGATTCACAAAATGTTATAAAAGACGTTATTGTGATTAATCTATCTATTCATTTTCTTTTATTATTTATTTTATATCATTTAACTATATTCAATGAATTCATGTATTATATATTATCTTTATGGAGAGAATTAATCATGTGTTACAATTGTAAGTGTTGCTCCAATTGCTATTGACTAAAAGGTTAAAATGTTTCTATAATATTGTTGCATTTTATATAATGATTAGAATTATAAAATTTTGGTTTGTAATATTTTTAATGATATCATTTATGTTTTAATGTGAGATTTATACTAATATTTGTAATTTAACTTATTCGATATATTTTATTTTTCCTTTATTAAATCGTGGTTTGAAATCGAACCAAACCGAAAAAAGTGGTTTTTATAAATTGAAATGATTTGATTTGATTTGAAAAAATTACAAACCCCTTTAAGTGATTTGATTTGAAAACTTGTCATAAATCATCTAAATTGAATGATGTTCACCCCACTTGTAGCTTGGTAATAAAAAGCTTCTTGGTTCTTTTAGTTGACAACGTTCAAATCCTCCATTCACAATCTTATTTTTTCTTTGGAAAATTTCTGGAATTAGTCCCTATTCTTTAGGATTTTTGAAAATATGTCCCTACCTTTAAAATTAGACTCCCCAACTTTAAGTTCCATTTGTATCATTTGTACAAAATTTGATTATTTTGTAGCATTATTTTTTCTTTATGTGAAATGCAGCTAACTATTTGATCGGTAAAGTTCACGAAATATCATGATAGCACATAACATATTCTTTGGATGAAATTGATCTCTTGCACCAATTGGTAGGGTAAAAACTTTACATTGATGATACGGCATGAGAACTATACTTAAGATTCTCGCTGGGGGCAAGAGATCACGTCTATTGATGAAATTGATCTCATGTCCCTAGTGGATGGAGTAAAAACTTCTCAATACTGATGTAGCAAGATATACATACTTATGGTTCAATGATTGCATTATTCATAATAAAAGTAAAAATAAAAGAGTAAAGAAAACAAAAAAAGGAAGGAATTAATAACAATATTTTAAATTAACAAATCAAGGTTTAACTATACAAAACCCTGATAATTGAAAAAATGAGAAAATAAATGGAAAATAATAGTTTCCCATGTACATAAGTACAAAAATAAAGCAAAGACAAAATACCAAAAATTTATTCATGATATATTAGTGTTGAGAAAACATAATTATAATTGAGTTAACTAAAAATAAGTTGAAAGCCTCACTACCATTGTTAGGACTATTTTCTACTAAACATTTTGTAAAACTTTCTTAGTAAAAAGCAATGCATTGAACTGATTTTTGTTGAGATTTGTGCATTAAAAGAGGAAAAGATTTTTCTTCCAGATTTTAGAATTGAATGATGAATGAATTATTTTTATGTATTTTTAACAAAAAATATTAAACAAAATATATATCTTAAACGTTTTTTCTTAGAATGTCGCTATTTTGCTGCTACAGCTATCATGTGGACGGACGACCATAATAGGCTCCCAAAATCAAATCCCGACTCCGCCACTTAGAGCCAGCATATAATAATGCAATGCTTTCATAGTTCATTGCATGTTACGTAATAAGCAAAACCCCAGAGAGAGAGAGAGAGAGAGATGAGTGTAAAAATCTTGGGGTGGACCAAATATGTCGTTTTCATTTTCACCATATAAAGAAGATATCTATTTTGGGTATTTGTCCGAATCTTCATATTCTTCTAATAATAAATGAAAAATCTTGTTGCCCTTTGAGTGGATAGAAGTTCTATTGGCCTTTCAATAAAGTTCCAAGTATTAATAGCATATAATGCAATCTGCTTCTCTCTTTATGCGTATAGAGGGGATAAGGAACTGCACAAGCAAGAGTAATGAGCCTCTCATTCAATTTTTCGAATGTTTGTTTCATCTTGAAAGAGCCTTGCATAAAGGACAATGGAGTAGATTACAGCCAAGGATGACTTGATAGTCAGCATAGTCAAAATTAAAAAGCAATACTAATCAGCTAGTCAAGCCATCAAGTAGCCCTGGGCTACATATAGCTTCATTCTCCTCTTGCGGCGTAAAATCGAGCTTTCATGAAGTGCAAAAGTTTTTGAATAGCATTTTTTCGAATGCTATTACTGGAGGAGTTATTAAAATCTGGCCTATGTTATATAGGCCCTGTTCGGTAGGGATTAAAATTCAATTAAAATTGAAAATATAGCCATTATTGGGTCTCACTCATCTAATAAAAGTCAACAATAATGGCTAGTTTTTCAATTTTAATTCGATTTTAATCTCTACCGAACTGGCCCATAGCATTTTTAAATGTTATGAGCCCTAT
>CAIGRS010298757.1:0-19919 GCA_903798395.1 Fraxinus floribunda
TGGAATAGTCATGGCTTCCTGAATACTCTTTGGAATTTCTGTATTGTCAAGTTTTGAGGAAAAAGTACGAAATCCTGCAGATAGAGCATTATATGAAACAAATTTTGAGATTGGGTGGAAGGTACATGACCGAGGTTTTTTCCTAAGAGCAATAGGTAGATCATCATCTAAGGACTCAATTTGGTCTGAAGAATTTTCATGGAGGTCTAGAGCTATCATCGGTTTAAACTCTTTTGGTGCTTCGAATGTGAGGTTCTCCCCGTACTTTGATTTTGGCTTCCTTAAGTAAACTAGTATCTCTTTGTTAACCTGCTTTTCTGCTTCTCCCCCTGAGTTTAAGTGTCCTTTTGTATTTGGCATGTTAGAATTAGAGGACGTGGTCGAGTCAGTATTTGAGATAGGTTCAGTGGGTGAGAGTGGGTGAGAGATCAAAGTCAGAAAAACGATCATTACGTAAGAGCCGATCTTCACTCAAAGTCTCCCCCTGAAGAGAGGTTTTTTTTTTTAAGTAGGGAGTTTTCTCGAAAAATGTGACATCGATGCTAACAAAAACTTTTCTTGTGGACGGATCATAACATTTGTAGCCTTTTTGAGTAGCTGAGTATCCAATAAATACACATTTAAGTGCACGAGGATCGAGTTTACTTCGATGATGAGGATGTATGTGAATGAAGGCGGTGCAACCGAATATTCGAAGGGGTAAGTGTGAATCAAGACGGGAATTGGGAAATGATTCCTAGAATGTTTTGATGGGTGATTTGAAAGAAAGAATACGACTGGGCATTCTATTTATGAGGTAAGCTGAAGTTAAAATAGCATCACCCCAGAATAGTTTGGGCATATGTGTTGTAAACATTAAGGTACGAGCAACTTCAAGAAGATGTCTATTTTTTCGTTCGGCAATCCCATTTTGTTGGGGAGTATCAACACACGAACTTTGATGAATTATCCCATGTGTTTGAAGGTATTCTTTCAGTGTAGTGTTAAAGTATTCAGTACCATTGTCGATGCTTAGGAGTTGAATTTTCGTCTGGAATTATGTTTGAATCATTGAATGAAAGTTTATAAACACAGTACGGACCTCAGATTTTTCTTTTAGTAAATAGACCAAACAGAGGCGAGTATGGTCATCAATAAATGTGAATGTGACGAACCATTTTTTGTGAGTTTGATTAGGGGTTTTAGAGGGACCCCACAGATCACTATGAATCAAAGTGAATGGTGCTGATGGTTTGCATGTAGATTTTGGGAAGGGAGTGCGGTGATGTTTGGTTAATTCACAATTTTCACATTGAAAATCAACAATCATTTTATTTGGAAATATGGAAGGTAATACATGTCGTAAATACTGGAGGTTGGGATGACCCATTCTAGAATGCCATAACATTATTTCACTATCTCTAAGATTAGAAGCAGAATCACATGTTACAATTTGATTTGATTTACTCACATCTGCCTCCTCAAAGTAGTAAAGCCCCTCACGTTCCTTAGCACTGTCAATCGTCTTCTCCGATGATAGGTCCTGAAAGATACAAAATGAGAAGGGAAAAATTTAGCTGTATAGTTGGAATATTTCGTTAATTGACTCATTGACAATAAGTTACAAGATAGATTTGGAACATGAAAAACTGATTCTAGAGTTATGGAATTAGAGATTCGATACTCCCTTTTCCAGCTACAGGTGAGAGGGAACCGTCTGCAATTTTAACTTTTATATTGCCAGCACAAGTGGAGTATGTAGAAAAAAGGTGATAAGAGTCCGTCATGTGATCGGACGCCCCAGAGTCAATAATCCAAGGCGCCTTAGATTGAGTGGTTGTGAGTGCTCTTAGACAATTACCTTTGTGGGCGAGTGAACATGATGAGTTAGAAGATTGAAAGGTTGAAAACATTTTATATAGTTGCTCCATCTGCTCGGGATTAAACGCATTATTTTCCTCGATAGTATCTGCTTGGTATCCACAAGTCCTATTATTTTGTCTTGATTTCCAATCAGCTGGTTTCCCATGTAGATCCCAGCACATATCCTCTTTATGTCCTGGTTTACGACAGTGATCACACCAAGGACGACCCTTTTGTTTTGTTCTAGCCCCCAGCCCTAGATCCATTCCATTTAGAATTATTAACTCTCGGCCCACTAGGCAAATAGGTTTGCCCAAATTTTTTAAGTAATTGGGCCGACCCATTTGGCCCAACATCCTTAGAAATTAGGGTCAATCCACCGCCTTCTTCATCCAGCACGTCCCGGTTCCCATTCATCATGATTCTTCGTCGATGTTCCTCCCGGCGCACTTCCGCGAAGGCCTCCCGCAACGATGGTAGCGGACGCTGGCTCAGAACTCGTCCCCTCACGTCATCCAAATCGCGATTCAAGCCAGCTAAAATCTCATAGACCCTCTCGTTCTCCAATTTGGTCTTGTACCGCACACTATCAGCTGAACAATCCCATTCTTCTTCTGTGTTCTGATCGAGTTCTTGCTACAAGGCACTCATCTCCAGATAATATTCCGTCACATCCCTCTCCCTCTGTTTTGTTTGCCAAAGCTTGGTTTTGATCTCAAAAATTTGGGATGAATCTTCTTTATCGGAGTACATGTCACGGACAGCTTCCCACACATCTTTGGCCGTTGGTAGAAAGAGATAGGATTTCCCAATTGTGGGTTTCATGGAGTTAATCAGCCACGCAGTCACCAATGAATTTTCCGACCTCCATCTCTGCAGAAAAGCGGCATCGATTGAGGCAGGCTGCTTCTTTTCTCCGGTAAGATATCCCAATTTACCTTTTCCATCGACAATGAGCTTAATTGACTAAGCCCATTCACGGTAATTCTTCCCGTTTAATCTTTCCACGGTGAGTTGGAAAGACGAATTGTCCTGTCCTCCGGAGCCCATGGTGGAGAGAGATTCTACTTCACTGCTTTGGGACTCAGACATGGTAGGCTGGTTGTTTTTAGTTTGTTCTGCCATTGACGATTGATGGCTCTGATACCATATAGAAACGAGAATATAGAAAATAGGAATTGAATTCTTCTCAATATATTTTACATTACTAAGGGCCTCAATATATAGTGCAAACAGGGAATAAAAAAGGTAAGCTTCTAACTAGGGAAATGCAAAATTTACCTAATCTAGTTAAGGTAACAAATCAATTATACAATCATATAAAATATTCCCATAACCGGGATTTCTACAAAATGAATCAAGAGCTGCATCTAGATCTTTATCAATATAAGGAAAATAAAGATGCAAGAAAACCATGAGAAATCATATAGGATGCACAACATTATTCTTCCAGTCATAGAACAAATGAAGTCAATATTTCATACTTACAAGACAGCGGCGACAAAACAGATTGTCAAATGAATCCAGAGCTGCATCTAGATCTTTATCAATATAAGGATTCACGAAGCTTTCAACATTTCCATTGTTTACATCGCATGTGGAATTCTCGCTCTTAACAAGATCTTCATATCTTGCCTGTATAAGATGTTCGATGGTAGTTTATATCTGTAGAGCCAGCAAAAAGCAAATGGGAAACAGCTGGACCAAAGTTCTCACTATGACCAGTTTTTCTTTCAGATAATAATACAAAGCAAAACAATTATCAAGAAGACCAGTTCATTGGTCAACCTCTAGTTGCACTGTATACCTTGATTTCAGAAGATTTTCTAGATAGGCACTGGGCTAACAAATCCAATGCATCATCAGATAACCCCACTTCTTTAATAGTCATTCTGGCAAAATATAAACAAGCAGTGAGAACCAAAACAATTAGATTACCCAATATAAACCAAAGGAATCAGAGAAAAGGGTTATTTCAGCTTTTATATTTTTGCCATTGATCAAAATCCAAACAAAATCTTGATCAAAACTAACAGGATAATGATAAAACAGATGAATATAATGGCCAATAAGCTCTCAGTTCCAGGTCCTCTATTCTTGGTACTATGGAGCTCCTCAAATTTAGTACTTAAAGAACAATGTTGAACAAATCCTTAAATCCTAATATCCTATGCCTCACCTAGCACGTTATTAAGAGGGACAGCCATATCAGACCTTCACAATGAAACTCACAGTACTCATATGTTTGAAAAAGTGAAGGCAGAATTTTTTTTACCTGAATTTTAGTTAGAAAAGAGAAGCTCCATTTTTTTCAGCAGTGATTGGACAGTCCTAAAAATTATAAATAGGGTGCGTTTGATTGCCAATATTTCCATGAAAATGTGTTTTTTTCCACCTAATTTTCTACTTTTATGCGTTTGATTGACACTATTTTCACCGAAAATATTTTCCTACTTTTGGTCCGTGACCATATTTTTTTTGAAAACAAGGAAAATATTTTCTTTAGGGAGGGGTGGTTTTATTTTCCAAGTAATTCACTATCTCTTTCTCTCTCTCATCTATCCCATTTCTCTCATTCACCCACCAATAAAAAATGGACAAGTATAATATTTTCTAGGTTGAAAACTAAATCAATCAAACACATTTAATTAATAATTTTCATACAATTAAGTTCTAGGCAATCAATTGCCCATAATTTATTTTCTTTCCGTACAAATTCCATACTCGTAATCAAATGCATCTGTAATGCACTGGACGAAAGTCAAGAAAATTCGCATACAAGAGGTTAAGGGGGTGAAAGGGAAGAGAAAGAATTAGGGAATACACGGGATATGAACGATGGCATTTCGGCAAGGAAAATAATATAAATGGCCCTGGCTGCAAAAGATCTAGTTATATTTCATCTTCCAGTAGAACGTAGTAATGAACCAAAAGAGGATAGCGAAAAAGGATAGTGAAAAATTCTTTTTTACTTAAGGAGCCCGTGACCTAAGGATTAATGAGAACAATGATCATATAAATGAAAATTCAAACAATACTTTGAGAAAAAACTGTATCTTTATGCACAGACCGAGAAAAGGAAGAAAAGCGACAAGATGGGTTATATGCCTCAGATATACCAACCGCAGAATATAATCTTCAAACTCAGCAAACTCTTTCTTCTCTTCTTCATCATCATTTGCTTCTTCTTCACTATCACTACAGATTAGAGCCTCGCCACCATTTTGGTCATAATAGATTCTCCTTCTGCCGACTACAGACTGGTCCTCCGTCATTCTTCGGTTTCTGCACTACGGATATAATTGAATCAAGATAAACTTCAATCAGGGAAGCCATATAGAAGATGTCTAAGAGATCCTGTCCAAATCCAGAAACATACTCACAAATGCACATGGCCAAAGAGAATCAGCCCAATGGACTAGTGAAGCCAAGTCATTGTTTGTGAAATACAGATTTGGTTTTCAGAAGTAATAATTTTTACATTCAAAAATGAAGGGGGTAGCTGGACTTTGCTGGCCTCAAAACGTTCTGCATAACTATATTTAGCCCCTGTTTGGTATCTTTTAAAATCAATTAAAATCTAAGCCTATGTTTGGCCCCCATTTTTTAAAAAACTCATTTTCAACAACACATTCTCCCATAAATAATTTTACACGTAAACCAAAAACTTTTCCTTCTTTTTTAACTACACATTCTCCAAAAATTCACTATTCCAAAATACATTTTCTTATCAAAATGGGGCTCAAACAGGATTAAGTCAAAGTCAACAATTAATTTTAACAACATATTTCATAGGACCCACAACTTTTTAACCATACATTCCATAAACTTTTATCAAAATCTGCCAAAAATCTAATTTTAATCTCTACAAAATAGGGGCTTAATATCAATTTATAATCTGTGGATGATCATTTATATTGATATTAAAATTCAAAACCATATGCTACAATTAGAAGATACTGGGAAATAGAAATGAAAGAGGATCGATGTAATGCATCCCAATAACATTTAGTTGACCCAAAATCAACCACCCATCCAATTCATTTTGGAAGACCAAGCTAAAAAAATTAATTCCTCTAAATGCGAAAAGATACATGAAGATATGATTCAGATTGTGGGATATAGCAAAATCCTACAATGCACTCGTAAGATCAAGGTGGGATGTTTCGGGACATAGAATCAAGGTCGGGTAATACAATCCTATCTATCCTTGTGTTAGACTAGTGTTACTCATCTTGACAATATCTTCCATTCATTTAGACCTACGTGCCATAGAAATTACAACCCACGCATACATATTATAAACATTCCAAATGTCCAAAACACAATGTATCATCAAATACTTGTTTCCTCTGTTCACCAGTACTTTTCTTTCATTTAATATTCATTTGCCACTGACAATACAAACAAGCATGTGCATAGAATAAAGATATTTGTATTAGTTTCTTACAGACTTAGTCTGCTTAAGAGGGTTCACATTTATTGTGAGTTAATAAAAAATATGAATGACAAATTATCAAACATCAAGGGAGGTTGTATAGGCTAATCTTTTGAACTATATCCAGGATGCAATGTTACTATTACAAGCCAAATTATTTAAAACTGAATCTAATTATCAAACATCAAGGAAGGTTGTATAGGCTAATCTTTTGAACTATATCCAGGATGCAATTTTACAACTACAAGCCAAAATCACTTCAGGACTCAGAAATGAGAGAACCTATTAAGAAATCATAAGGCAGAAGTCAAATTAGATGAATCCCATAGTTAAGTCAAATTAGATGAATCCCATAGTTAACTAAGTTTAGCAGTAAAATGCAGGGTCTCTTACTACATGAATTTATGGCAAACACCATTAATAGAAACACTGAAGAGAAATTTTTGGAGAATGCACTGGAGAGGACTGAAAATTGAAAAGTGAAAAGTTTCCTTTGTGAACAACTTATATATATATTCAGTTTCCGCCCGGGAAAGCTACTGTAGCAACACTAAATTAAGTTAGAAACGTTTTAGACTTATTGATGTAGATAGTACTCCACTCCATAAAGACTTTTCTATTTGACTTTTGAAGATCAAAAGGACTTAGAGCATCTCAAATAGTTTCTTTAAAGTGAATGCTCTCTATTTTAAAGAGCCGGTCCTTAAAATTATTTTCCAAGAGAAATTAATATTTTAAAATAGAAAGTGGGATTGGAAAGCCAAATCCACTCTCAATATTTAAATGCATTCAAAATATTTCAATTTTAAATGCTCCGTATATTGACCCAATTAAATAGTACATACAAAAAAAAATGGAGGGAAATAATATAATAATTTGGAGAAAAGTTGATGAAAATAAAAGATAGGAAAAATAATATATAAATATTGGGAGTAGTAAAATTAAGTATTCAAATAAAGATGCTATTGGAGTATTTAAAAATTTTTACTCCCTAATTTTATAGATGCTCACTAAATTGCAAAATATGCTCTTTAAAAATAGAGTGTCCCTTGGATATACTCTTAGAATTTTAAACAATATTTTGCATCCATTTATAAAGCTTGATGAAAGTATGGAATATAGAACCAAGTATCCTACTTTTTCATTTTATTCTCAAAAAATAATTTTTTTTTTCCTAAATATTTTGTTAGATCTCAAAACGTCAAACAAAGCAGCATTGTGGAGTTAGTACAATACATGCTGACAAATATATTTGGTTCGTTATGATTGCTTTATATAAATAACTTACCTAACCACAGTTGTAGACAAAATTTTGTCGACTGTAATTGTTTTTGACCTCCAAGGCCAAACAACATAGTTATCAAGGTTGGAGGTAGAATATGAGATAAAATATAGTTAGGTATCAAAGTACTACATGAACCTATAAGAAAGTCTTCAAATGGAAAAAATACTGCATATGTTTACTGTTAAAAACCCATTTGTCATGCATGGTGTTTTATTCGACACTTTCAAGCTTTATTAACCCCCACACATTTGTTACTTTTATACTGTGTTGCACGACACTTCGACATATGTTGAATACCGATACTTCTCGTACACTCTACCATGGTCATTTTGTAAAATATTAAATATTTTTAACTCGGAGTTATTATTAAATAACAAATAGATACTCATATTAAAAGATTTCAACAAGAAAAATTAATAATAAATATAAAACACATAATATATTAATGAAGAATTTTAAAGAATTTAATCGACGTGTCGACACGTGTCGTGTTAGTTTCTTTTGAAAAATTGCATGTCAGGGTGTTTGACACGTGTTGTGTCATATACATGTGATCGTGTTGATGCATCATAGGTTTTATACTTAAGGCTCTTTGGAGTTTGTCAATTGATGAAGGAAGTCTTTAGAAAATACTGCGGAGGTAACTCTTTGAAATAGAATCTAATTTTAGCATATCCCATAGAAAGAAGTAGAAAATTAATAGTGGAGTGTGAAGCATAAAAAGAAAATAAATATATTGTTGTGTACTAAAAATAACTTAGATGTAAATAAACAGAATGATCATCAAGAAAAAGAATATAAAGGAAAACAAAAATGTGTAAATGTAAATAAAGACAAAAATGTGCATGCTATTCAAAGTAAATGGGAAAAACTAATAATAACACACAAATATTTCAAGTATATAAAACGAAAAACAAAAAAATAGAGCAATAATCTATGGTAGAGATACAATCAACTATTGCTGAAGTTAATATTCAGTTGTCTTAATAAAATATACAAACGCCAAAATACCAAACTAGCGCAGTACCAAAGGATGACAATGACAATGTTTCAAATGTAACAATGAGAAAGTTCAATAGAACTTGTATAGTTTTCAGATATATAAAATTAATAGAATGGAAAGGGAGAATGTTTCAGTTGGAAGAGTATAATAAAACATTTAACTACACTTCTTATGCCATATTCAGAGCCTATAAGCCTATAATGCACCAACATGTACACGGACACAAGTGTCCAACACGACATGTGTCCGATAAGTCGACATGCAATTTTTCAAAAAGCACTGACACAACACATCGCCGACATATTGATTAATTCTTTTTTATTTATATAATATAAATTTAATTTTATACTTGTTACTAATTTTTCTTATTGAAATCTTTTAAATATGATGATCTATTTGTTATTTATTAATAACTTTAAGTCAAAAATATATAATATTTCTAATAAAAAATGATAAGGTAAAGTGTCCGAAAAGTATCGGTATCCGACAAGTGTCGACATGACACCTTAGTTGAAGTGTCCGTGTAATAGAGTTCGGAGCAATCTTGACGCACCTATCCAAAAAAATCCATGCTGTATATGGTGGTAATTTTTTCACTTCTGGTAGTGTAATAGGGCGAACAGCATTTTTTACTGCAATGCTAGATCCCAAAAGAATTGCCGAAGAGCCATATCCATCTTCTTGAGAGCTACTGCTATCATTATCCCCATTACTTGTACCGATACAGTTATGCATATCAATTGCATCTTTCTGCCTCTTAGCCAGTAAATCAACACTTTTGTGTGCACCAATAATCTTAAGATTGCTTCTTTCCATCGATAGTTTAAGAAGACTTTTTGTTACATCAGCCACTTTTTGTGTATTTTCTTCCATATGTTTCTGGACAAAAAAGAGGAACATAAGAGTTTATTTAAAAATCATGAACTGGTAAAATCAAAATTCAGTGAAGATCATGAGGATCACAAAGGGCACCTTTATGCTTACACGACGATCCAAAGCAACCTGTTTCTCAAAAGAATCAATAACTGCTAGTATTTCTTGGGCTGACAGAAGACTTTCTTGATGCCCAGTAGTCTGCCCAAGTGAGCACAAATCCATCAAGTAGTTAAAAAAAACTCCTCTTGTTTCTTATATAAGTGAATTACAAGGATAAATTGTAAGTTATAAGAGAGCAGAAGTCACAATGTCTACATGATCAAGGTAAAATATTAAAAATTGTTTATTTACCCATTCAACATCTGACCGTAACAGAAACACACAACTACAGAAATTAGCATGCAAATTGCATTTAATTATTTGACCAGTGAAGACAGCTTTCGGTTAAACAGGCGAGGTCATAAAATCTAGCATTTATGCCAAGTCACAACTTTACAGCATTCATTCAAACTTCAATTTTCATTTATTATAAATCTTACTTTCCTTTCGTTCTTATCGATCTAACCACTTTTTTGACATATCAATCTTCTAACTTAGGTTTGAAACTTATCGACAACGCTTCTTAAGAAATGAAGATTAATCATCATTAAGTGATGATTATAATTCTCCATAAAATAAAGTAGTTGTGTGACGACCTGGACCTCATGCCCAAGCCATTATATCATATCAACTATCCGTTTTGGAATGACATCTGCCCTCTTCCCCCTTCACAGGGTTTTCTATTGTGTCCCCCAGGCAAAAGTCTTGTTCTTGAATACAGGAGACGTGATAGAAAGCAGTAAGGGATTAAGAGGGTAAATGTTATCCCCAAGCGGATAGTACGGTTTGGGCAAGAGGCCCTGGTCGTTACAAGTTGAATTATCAATGCACCTACCATATTTTGCTGCTAGTCTCTGGTTTCATATTCC
This sequence comes from Fraxinus floribunda, assembly GCA_903798395.1. Lineage (NCBI taxonomy): Eukaryota > Viridiplantae > Streptophyta > Magnoliopsida > Lamiales > Oleaceae > Fraxinus > Fraxinus floribunda. The sequence goes on from CAIGRS010298757.1 coordinate 10,413, forward strand.
AGTAAGATCACAAATTTTTCATTCTTAAATTCTCCTTAATATATTATAATTATATCCTCAAAATATACATGAATATAACAAACAATTAGTACAATAATGGAGAGATCCCTAATATTAAATCCAGCTCTCAAAACTACCAAAGGTTGACTGAAATAAGTTACATATATTTTACATCTAGCAAGACCACAGACCTAAACTTCAGCAAAGTAAAATACAATGTACCTTCTTATTCAGTCTCCAACCATGTAAAGGAACCTATCAACCCCAGAGGGCTATAAAAATTGAATAGTATTTATTCAACCAAATGTAAAAATAAAGTTATAGGAAATGCACCAGACAGTTAAGATTAGAATGCACTTAGGCGAATCCGACAAGGTACCTGAGGGTCAGATCGGGAGGCGGATGGAGAAGCTTTGGAAGCCGACATTGCCGGTGGCAGAGGAATTGAGCTCAATCCGGCAATGGAGCTCCGAGTATAGATCCGGCCCGAGCAAAGCCAGTCGTCCGTATCGGAGAAATTCGAATTTGGCGGTTGAAATTGAATTGAATTTTTTAGAAACCTAGCCTAAGGGAGCACTTTTGTGTATTTGTTCATCCACTTTGATTATTCACATTTCCTCGAGGCGTTCTGCTATGACAATGACAATTTATATTTGGATTACAGTAATGATGGCCCTCTATCCTCTTTGGGTCAGGCAGAACATAAAAGACTTTAGCAGCTTACCTTGACAAATTTTAAGCATTTCTTTTTTAGTAAATACTAAATTTTAGGGCGCGTTTGGTCGTGCTTAAAATTCAATTAAAATTGAAAATATAGTCGTTATTGGATCTCACTTGTCTAATAAAAATCAACAATAACGATTAATTTTTCAATTTTAATTCGATTTTAATCTCTACCGAACGCGACCTTAATAAAAATTAATGAAATAAGCCACATTATTTTTTTTCATTCTCATTTTTTTACTCATTTTCAACTGCACATTAATAAAATAGATACATTTGTTATAATTTTTCCTTGATTTATAGAATTGGTTTTGTTGACATCGATTTTTGCACGGATGACGTGGTCAATACATTTCGATTTCACTCACATCCATGCTTATCTCTTGCACACTTAGACAAATTGCTAGAAACACATAACATTCTTCATTGGTAGGGGAGGCGGCCGTGAGCACTATGACAATCAAGTCAATCAACTTGTATATTTAGGTGTGGGATGAACGAGAGATATGAGCCACGATAGTGTTTGTGGTCCCGGGGTTATTAAGAGAACGAATACAAGAGAGAGCAATATTATTTGAGTGTGTAAAATTGCTTTATCTTCAAACCGCAAAAAGTGTAAGCTTAATTATATATTGGAAGATGTAAAATGGTTGTCGTTGAATGAAGAGACATGTTGCTTCATCTTGACGGTTGAGGGTCTCTTCTTAGGGGCACTTTTCCATCAGTTCTAGGTGTTCGATAAAATTCAGTAAGCGTACGTGATCATTGTAATAGATAAAGTGAGTTGAGAGATATCGTCCCACAAAGAATAATGTTTAATCTCGATTTACTACATCTACCAAATTCGATGTTGTAACACAAAAGAATTTTGGATAATTTTCTATACCAATTTTAACTAAGAAAGCAATTAAAATGAGGTTTTTTTTTTTTTTTTTTATCAAATGTCTAACGAATGTATTGAATTTCAGAATCCACCTATTGATATCTAGTTCCAAATCTTGACTTATGTAATTTAGCTTGATTTATAAGTTTATAACAATTAATAATCCTTTAATATCTATATTCTCTCCCAAGATATATTAAATATATATTTAACACGACCCGACCCGATCCTATTTCTAGTTTGAATTCATATGAAAAGCATGTATTCAATCACATGATTATTTCACACAATTGCACACGCCATAAATATTATCCCTAATATCTATTGTTCGTATGTTAAATATGCAATGTTCTACCTATTGTGAGTCTCACAACACTATTAATAAGCAACAAGTTATTTAAATGGTGATCAAGTATTCAAACAACACATAATTAATGCGTATTTAATCAAGAGCACAATAATTAACTAAAATTACTTAAATCCTAAATTGAAAATTATAAATCAAAAGGCTTCGTCATCCATCCAATACACGAAGGATTCTAGCCTAGCATATCTATAATAAAATTGCATAAAAAGAATTGAAAAGACATCACCTGAAAATAAGAAATAATGAAAAAATAGGAATTTTCCACATTCTTGACTTGAATCTTGAAATTAGATGAAGAATCTTCAATTCGTTTGCAATTCACCTTGATTTAATATTGCTAACCTTTTTCTTCACCTCCAAAATATGTGGAATATGATGAAATTTAGGTAAAATGGAGGTTGGGGATGTTCTGGTCGAGTTTTGGAATATATAGAATACAAAATGATTGCATTCTAATATATACCAAAATTAGAAAAGGAAAAACAGATTTTTTTCCCTGTTTTACCTTAGGGCGCGCACCTAGGATTAACTAGGGCATGCACCTCAGGTAATTTTGGAGCTGCATGAAGTCTCAGAAGCTGCAACAAGTTTCAGAAGAGGGGGAGGCGTGCCCCTCCTCTACAGGCTTAGGAGCTCACCTAGTCTTGTCCCGAACAGCTTTCAATATTTTTGTTATAACTTTTTGTCTCAATTTTTGATCGAAGCGATTAGAAATTGTTAGGTTTAGAATTTTTGTAATTGGTGATTCTATGAATAGAAGGACTGAATTTGATGTATTATAAAAGTTTAAGGAGTAATGTGCAATTAAACAAAAGGTAGGTGTTTGAGTCTAAGCTTTCGAGAATGGGAAAAGAAGGAAAATTGAGCGAATTTTCGCTAGACCGTCGCTAAAGTTTGGCTTGAGCTACAAAAGCAGAAACATCGTCACTAGATGTCGTGCCTACCTTCGCTCGAGTGATAAGCTATCGCTCGACCGTCGCTGAGCTATCGCTCGATCGACAGATTTATCCAAAAAAAATTTGTTTAACGATTTAAAGGTTTTTTACCCGGCTCATTCGTTTTCTAACCTACCTATAAATACCAAACCTCACTTGTACGAATTTTCTAAGGTTGAATATTGAGAGAAACAGTTCAAAGAGTGACTTCTCCATGTTATATCCTTCAACCTTCATTCTCGTAAGAGTTTTTGGTGAGAAAAACATCGAGTGCATAATCCAAATACCAAATCAGTACTTCTTAATTATCTGGTCAGAGTTTTGAAGATTTAAGGGAGTTGACAGGAGAACGGGTCATTCTTCGTGATCCATTGGAGATAGGCAAATTCACAAGGCTTGGAGTGTTGTAGGGTAGCAGATTCCACGAAAAGTTTTGGCAACAGTAGCTAAGATTGGTACAAGGGAGTACGAGATCCAGGGAGAGTTCTTAGGAGTGCAGTCGGAAAATCAGATAGTAAGGGTCGTCTAGTCTGGTAGACTGTAAGTTGTTTTATTCGTTTATAGTGAATTAACTAGCAAAGTGCCTTGAGTTTTTCCCAGTTGGGTTTCTCCGTGATCATTCTGGTATCATTCTGGTGTTGATTACTGCTTTCGTTATTGTGATTGATTATACTAACTGCGCTATTCAAACTTAAGACTAATATGACTTGCTTGATTAATCATCTAGATAATAATTAAAAGTGACTTGTTGCTGTATAATTCGTAATAATTTTTAATTCCGCATTATACACCTACTCATCCCCCTCTAGGTGTTGTTAGGGTCGAACTATGCATTTTCCAAAAATCCGTAGGAAAGAAAACTCAAAAGAGATACAATTTTTCTAGAAATAAATTTTTTTCCAATTCAAATATTTTCTATGCCAAAAATGGATTTCAATATAATGCTGAAAATTCGGAGCATAGCTTTTCAGCTAGAACTTGATGTGTGATAATATTTTACTATATTTCATCCCTTTTTCTTCTTTTCTCATCCAATTGATATCTAGCATTCTCGAATTTTTATTGTGAGGTTCATCACAACTTTTGAGTATTTATATTTTAGTCCTCAAACTTTGGGTCTCACCCATTTCCCAGTTTTTTCTCTAATTCTTCATCAAAACATGAATTTTACCTATTGAACACAATACATAACAGATTAGATAATATTTCATTAAAAGAATTACAAAATGTTATTATTTAACGCTCTGAATAAGTGTATAAGATACACTTATCAAACTTCCAAACTTGAACATTTGTTTGTCTTCAAACAAAACTTTATCCTAACTTGAAACAAACATACAATCATGCAATACAAATTACTTAATTGGTGGCCAGTTAATCAAGTAATGCAATAAAATATGGTCAAATAACGTGTCGCTTGTCTCATAACTGAAATAATGATATTAAATCTATAAATAACTTCAAGGTTACATTACCAAAATCAGTATTCATGTTTTCAATGCAACACTGATGTGTGTGTGCGCACGAAGAATTAAGTAGAAAAATCCACAAGTAGTTTCATTCCGAACCCTCAATGGTCAAATTTGTCTTTTTATCACTCGTAAGATTCACAAACCCCCTAACTTCTTTTTTTTCACTCTTCTTATGTCTAATCTAAGGTTGGATTTTCATACTTATTCTCATCTCTCTAGTTTAGATGGATTTCACAAATTGCAAGTTAACACTCCAACAAACAAGGATTCTCCAAATATTTGATTGCTTCAATCTCCAAAACTCAACTTGGCTAATAATCTCTTATCAAAAGTCAACTTCCTCAAACATGTGTTCGGGGCTTAACCAAGGTAAGTGGTGCGTCTTCTGTTTCATTCACCTGTTTTGTTTTTTTTTTTGTGATTTTATATTTTTTATTTGCAGCATTCTCTCTATTAACTTTTCTAAATGACCTATGTAGCGAGCTTTTGACCGATAACTCCAAATTTAGATGATTTTAGAGCAACAAGTTTTAAACACTCTTATATGCTTAATAACTAGAGTCATAAAGACTACGAATAAAAGTTTCCAAATATATATAATTTTTCTTTTGCATTAATTAGTGCAATGCCCCTCATTAAACATCATTTCAAGAGAACCAACATTTGATTTAAGACTTTCACCTAATTTTATCTGATTGATCATAGACAATCCATACATGATAAATTTTCACACATGAAATCCTTATTCATATTCACATCTTCTTACAATAGTAAATCACCCCAAACTATGCTAAAATTTTCAAACGATGCATACTTTAATGGTTTGGATTTAACGCCTAAGGTCCACTAATTTAATCTATCATTATATAAATCAACTAAATCCTTCATAATGTACACAACATCGATTACATCGATTCATGTGCACAAATAATATTAAATTTCACATAGAAAAGCATCAATCAATCTAACATGTAACTTATTCACTGTTCATTATTCAACGCATGATCTCAAATAAATTTATCATTATCGACCAGACCATTTAACTCACACAAGCACACAAATAAAATAAGAATATATACCAAAACGGGCCCAGGCTAGGGAACAATTGTAGAAGAAGGGAAAGATAATTGTCAAAACAGAGAAATAATTTTTGAAATTGATGAATTTATTTGAGATTGAAGAATTTTATTGATATAGAAAAATAAAAGTACAATTTTGAAAGAAAGATAAAAATTACAAGGTAATTCTAAACTTTCTTGAAAGTGAATATCTCCCGCTATTCCACCCTTGAAGAAAACAAATGTTGTCCTCCAATATTTGTAGCTGAAATATTCGGAAATGAAGCCTTCATGAATTTAATTGAAGAATTTTGAACAATTGCTCCACAGTCTTTGATTGAGCCACTTGTCTACCACTTTTCTTTTCTTTTTTTGAAAATTATTGTCTTTCCTTCCCGACTTTTTGAAAAATTGTTAACTTTATTAAAGTGTTGTTTGGCATCTTTTGATTGTTGGCAAGGTTGGCATGAATAACTTGTTTGCTGGTAGACATATTTGAAAAGGCATATCCTTTGATTTTTGCACCCTGTAATTTTGAAGATCATCGAGAAAATTGGGTCCATGAGGTCATTTTGAAGGGGAATTTCTTTGAATTTCTTCTTCAATTAGGTCGTCAATATTATATCCAAAGCACATATCTTCATTACTTTGTTCATAATCTTCTGACTTTGAATAGGAATATTTTGAACTTGATTTCTTTGAAGAGGCCTTAGCAAGGGCCGCAATTTTGTCAAAAGCATTTTGAAGTTCTTCCGAAGTAGAACATTGATTGAACATTGCAAGAAGTGTTGATTTTTTAGCAAGAAAATCAGCCTTTTTGTCAACTTCTTTCTGAGATAATTTTGGAATGCCGAAATTTCTCTGTTCTTGAATCTATGAATTGACTGCTTTAGGACAACAGTTTGTCTCATGGAATATTGACCACCATTTAATTTTGAAATGTCTAACAATTCTTTTGACGTTGTGTTCCTTGAATTTTGGAGGATTTTGATTTTGTATTAAGTGGAAATCCTAATAGAAAATCCACGAAACTTTGAGATTTAAAGCGAACTGGAACAAAAGATTTTCTTGAGGTTTAAGAAATGTTTTTGCTTCTTTTTTGAAGTGTTCGAAACATTGACGAGTAAGACTGGGCAAAATCGTTTCGTAAAGTCCAAAGAATTTGAACCAATTTTGAAAGGGTAATTGGCACAAAACGTTCCTACCTATCAACATCATTGTGGAAAACGTCCTTACCTTCCATTTTTGACATTTTTGCCCTCATTTCAACCTTTTTTTTTTGCAACGAACGTCCTTCCGTCCACCTCCCGTCAGTTTCTCCGTCAATTAATTAAAAAAACGATGTTTTCTTATAAATCAACAAGGATAATATGGTCCCATCCCATTCAACCCCTTCATCTACATTTGTTGGAGCCATTGCTGTCGATACCGCAGCATTACCACTTCGAAATCCAAAAGAGGCCGACTTCCTAAACTTGCTTGACTCCTCACTGTTAAAGCCCCAGTCTAGTTTTTCGTCAGTGGAGCTCCAATTTGAAAGTTTAGAGGGCATCAAACTCGGGGAATTAGCAGCACCAGAAAGGCAAGATCGATGGCCAACTCCACTACTACGGTCAATGAAGCTCTGGTTGCATTTAGTAAACACAGATCTCGAGTTCATGACTGCTGCTACTACTGTTGTAGATGAATCGTATCCAAAAGTGGACGGCATCCTTGCTGTCGAGGATGACAAGTTGGAAGGGTAGCTTGAACAGAGTTGGCTTGTGTTTTGTTGAATTTGAACCCCATTCGGACCCTGAAATTGAGATAATAACGAAGGATCAAGCGATCCGAAAACGTCATCAAGATTGGTAGGCTTCAAAACTGTAACTTTGTTTTACGGGGATGAGAGATTAGCCATCTCGTCTGTCAACTGCTGCTGTTGGTCTTAGGTTCGGATTTTTTCCAATCCAAGCAATTCCATATCCAACTCCATATCTCTTGCACTCATAATCATCTTGAGTCTGCTTCCTGGCAGCTGCAGAGCAGAAGGCGTGAGGTTTTTCCTTGTTCTGCCTCATGCTTCCACCCACTGGAGATGAACATTTAAGAAAACAACGTTTTTTGAATATGGTGGAACGATATTACCCTTGTTGATTTATAACAAAACAACATTCTTTTAATTAACTGACGGAGAAATTGACGGGAGGTGGACGGAAGGACGTTCGTCGCAAAGAAAGGTTGAAATGAGGGCAAAAATGCCTAGGTAAGGACGTTTTCCAAAATGAGGTCGATAGGTAGGGACATTTTGTGCCAATTACCCATTTTGAAACCACTTTGGAAAGTTTGATGGGCAATTTTGATGAAAAAGTATAAATCATGAATGAGTCACTAGTCTATAAAAGAAAACATTGAACCACGCCTCTTTGTAGTCCAAATAATTGAATTTTGATTCGAACGAATCAGATTTTAAAATATTCATTTGTTTTTCTTCATAAGGGTGCAGTCCCCAGTCTTCGTAAGACCATACCCTTTGGATAGAAATTTTTGAAAAATCAACATACTTTGAATTTTTGTTGTTTGGGGTGTGAGTAATAATGACTGATCTAGTTTTGATAAGAATCGCTTCATAATACTCACAGGATTTTTTGATATTGCTTGGAAGAAAAATGGAAATTTGGGGGAAAGAAATTTTGAAGATGTTCTTCAAGAGAAGAATATCTTTAAGCCCAAGATGTTTTCATTTCGAAAACAGGTAAATGGATAGATTTTGTAAAGTAGGTAAAAGATTTTGGAGGGTTGACATCTGGAAGTTTACTAGATCCAATTTGAAGAGATTTTCTGTAATTTGATGGTTTATTTTCGGGGATTGTTTAAGTGGGTTTTTGAAAGGGTTTTGAGGCAAGTGCAATATTTTGAGAATAAAGGAAGCCTCTTTAGATCCTCTATGAGAATTTTGAATGTAATCATCGATGGAATTAAGGGGAATTTAAATTTTCTTCTTGTTCTTCTTCTCTGAAGAACTCATTTTTCACTCTTTGTTGTGCAGAAACTCTCTAGTAAGGAAATCTGTAAGAAAGTTTGATGAACCTTGTATATATAGAATTTGGAAATCAAAACAAGATATAATTGCTTGCCACCTTGCTAAAATTTATTTTGAAACAAGGTTTTTTACGGCTTTTTGCAAAATGTCTTTTGAAGCTTTACAATCAATTTTTTAAATAAAATTTTTATTGATCAAATCATCTTGAAATTTTGAAATAACAAGGACGATTGTAAGAATCTCTTTGTTGATATTTGAATAGTTCTTTTGAGGGTCAGTCCAGACTCCAGAATAAAATCTGACAAGTGGTTCCTGGCTTGAGTTGAAAGGAACTTGTTTGAGGACTCTACCATAACCTAAATCTGACGCGTCTGTCTCAACAATAATAGAAGCAGTGGGGTCAAGAATAGATAGGCATGGGATACTTTTGATTGCTTTTTTGACTTTTTGAATCACAATAGTACACTCGTGACTCTATGGGTCAGGTTTTTTGTAATCTTTTGAAAAGGAGGGCACATAGGATCCTTATCTCTTTAATAAAGTTCTACATAATTGACACAGCCTAAGAATCTTTGAAGGCTGTTTTTATCTAAGATTTCATCCAAAAATCTGTCGGTACAATCTAGACTTCTTTGAATTGGTGTAAGTGTTCCTAAATGAATGGTATGACCTAAGAACATTATCTTAATTTGACACAGGACTACCTTCTTAGCAGAAACTACAAGTCCATTTTGTTTGACAATATGAATGAATGTTTGCAGATATTTGAAATNAATAAAGTTCTACATAATTGACACAGCCTAAGAATCTTTGAAGGCTGTTTTTATCTAAGATTTCATCCAAAAATCTGTCGGTACAATCTAGACTTCTTTGAATTGGTGTAAGTGTTCCTAAATGAATGGTATGACCTAAGAACATTATCTTAATTTGACACAGGACTACCTTCTTAGCAGAAACTACAAGTCCATTTTCTTTTGACAATATGAATGAATGTTTGCAGATATTTGAAATGTTGTTCCAAACTTTCAGAAAAAATTAAAACATCAT
>CAIGRS010298764.1:0-21506 GCA_903798395.1 Fraxinus floribunda
TTGACTAGTTTAGTTTCTCAACACTATTTTTGTTGTAGTGAGCTAAAGTGATGAATCAACACTCTTTCCTTGCTGTCTCAGTCCCGTTTTCATTTGTGGTGGTACCACTGAATTTGTTGTAAAATATTCCCAACATGATCCACAAATTCAGGAACTAACCAACAACTATATTTTCCAGATTATTCTTAAGACATTCCTTGTATTATATAACTCCCAAGCTATAGCAACGAATAAGATGGTTGACTGTCATCTTTTATCCACATAAAATTAACTGTAGCCAATTTGCTCATATCTAAAAAGTCTGATGAAGGTGGAAAGAGTTGTAGCGATGGTAGTGGAAGATGAACGACTAAGGGTGTAACTTTTTCAATTTTAATTAGTAGTTTATGTTGAAGGCAGGCGGCGAGTTTATTATTAGTGATGGTGGGTGAATAAAAAAATCGTCATCTCGCCAAAGTAAATCGAAATTGCAGTTTTGAAACTATTTATTTGGTTCCACATAGTTTAGAATTTGACCATTTCAAAATTGAACCAAGCCATTTGGAAATGGATCGACTTATTTTTCATTAGCTAAAAATTGCTTCAAATAAAATCCAGCAGTTCACACAATTTTTTTAAAAAATTATCTTTTTTATCCAATATATATTATTTATTAGATCAGTTTATACTTCAACAAAATTACTTGCCGATCGGCTTATATTGGCTTTTAGGAAAATAATATATTGAAAAAAAAAATTCCTTATCAAAATAATGAAATTTTAAGCTTGAATTTTATGGTCAAACATTGTTTTAAGCTTTTTATTAAGAAAAATATATTAGTTTTTTAACATTCATATTTAGAAGGTTTCAATTTAAGAGTTATAGTGAAATTTTAAACCAATACTTTTTCACTGGTTTAAAATATGTTATATTTATGTCACTAGAATCATTGTTTGAAACCAAATCAAGCTACAAAAAATGGTTTGATTTACAAAATTAAACGACTTGTTTTGATTTTGAATTTTTTCAAACCTTTGAAAATGGTTTAATTTTAGTATAATTTAAAAATAGCTCATGCAAAACTTTGTTCAACCCTAAGTGATTGTTGTGTGATAATTCATATTGTTGTAGAGGTGGTCTTAGTGATAGCAAGTGTAATATAGTGTATTACAAATAGTGATTGGAAAGCGATTACGATGTTACAAGTGGTGGCGACAACTGCGATAGTGAAATGTGCGTAACATTGTATTGCAAAATGTAGTATAAAAAAGTAAGGAAAAACGGTATTTTTGTATATAAAAAAAATGTGACGTGGAGAAATAAATTTTTTAGCTTATCCGTGTAAAGCTCTTTTCTTATTGAAGAGTATAAAAAATAATGTTATTCAACACCATTGATACTTAAAACTAATCCAAATGTTCATTAAGTGCATTATAAATAAAAATATATATGAGTCCTATTTAAGCTACTTAGCACTAATCTAGGTGTTTAAGCATTAATTTGGAATAATTGTGTGAACTCATCTGATTCATCCACATACGACATCCACGCGTACTGTTTAGCCCTGTTTAGCATAAATTAAAACTAAAATTTTAAGTTAAGTTAAAGTCAATTATTCATTTTAATCATATATTTTATGAGATCCACAACTTTTCGATCGCATATCTAATCAATTTTTATCAAAAATTACTAAAAAAATTTAATTTTAATTCACGTACAGAGCTTAATAATTAGGGGTTGTTTGAGCCCCCATTTTTTTGAAAATTCATTTTTTCAAAAACCATACATTCTCAAAAAAATTAGTATTCAAAAATGCATTTTTTTTCTCTCTAAATAGGGCTCAAACAAGGGCTTATTATTTAAGTCTTCCCTACAATTGCTTCTTGTGTCCTCAATTACCCGCCTTCAGGCCCGGTGAAGTACGAATAAGAAACCTGCAGGATTAACATTCATGTCGATAACGTCGGACTGTGGATCTCAGGTCGTCGGAGTGTCCAACAACCCAGAGAAAATATGCATAGACGACATGCTGCAGAAACACTCTGGAGAGTTTGGTTACTGGCAGCTAATGCACTTCGTATTAACAAGTTTGGCTTTGGCTCTAGAGGCCTTCCACACCATAGTCATGATCTTCGCCGACTGTGAACCGGCGTGGCAGTGTTCTACCGCTGGATGCTCGTCCGAGTCGAAGAGTGTGTGCTAGCTTGAAACCGGTCCGTGCGAGTGGATTGGTGGTGCAAGAAGCTCCAAGGTGGTTGAATTTGGATTGATTTGTGGGCAGAAATACAAGATTGGATTGGTTCAGTCCTTGTTTTTTGGTGGTTGCATGATAGGTCAGTGACCGTTCTAACTCCTTTTTCATTTGCCTCATAAATATTAAAATGAAAATGTGTTGGGGAATTGGAAGTAATGTTATTCATCGCCATTAGTGTTAAGTATTAATCTAAGTGACAATTACGTGACATTAAATATATTAATCACCAATTTATGTGGCAATTACATATCATTAAATAATACATTTAAATGCAAAATAACATTACTCATTTCATTAAACATGTAAATTGTAGCCAGCTTATAAAGTATAGTCATTTAATCACATTACTCATTTAATTCTGCTTGAGGAGGTATGCACACATCTCTAAGCATGTAATAGCTAGGTAATTAAAAATAGTTTACTTAGATTGAAATCGGAAGTTCGAATATTTTATTATTACTTGGTGACTATGTGGACATTTTGGCAGGCCTCTCTGTCTTATTGTTTATTGATCAATCACTTTATTTTAAAGAGGAATGCTGCACTATCAGAACCACATGGCCCTTTGTAACGTTGGGGCCCGTAGTGTGTGGCCCTGGTAAAGCAGAATAACCCTATTTTATGAGAATCACCCCATCCTAGAGAACCTTCATAAGCTTGTATCTAGATTGTGGACTTCTTGAACTAAAAGTGATTGTGCAAAGAAAATAATTGCTACTGAAATAACGAGGTTCGATCCAAATAATACTTAGAAGGGTGAATAGGTGTAAATACGGAATTAAAAATTGTAATTAACCAGCAACAAGTCACTAATTAATTATCTCTGGATGATTAAGCATACAGTCCAATTCTCCTATGTTTGGATACCGCATATATGAAAACAGTAAATAAAGCAGTAAATAACACACAGAATGTTCACGAAGAAACTTCAACTGGACAAAAACTTCGTGTGCTTTGTCAGTCAAAATCCATTATAAACGATCGAACTTCCAGTCCACCGACAAGACGACGACACGAACTTTCTGACCTCCTGATTGAAGTTAATACAATCATCTTGGATTGCGTGCTTGACAACAACTCATGGCTGGGATTTTGACAGCCTACTACACTGCGCGCTTCTGCACCAACTCCTTGACTACAATATCAAAGCCCCCATGGATTCTCTAACCTATAGCTTTGTGGATTCGTCTATCTCCTGAGGATTCTTGAAAAACTATGTGTTCCTCAGTAAGCTAGGTAGTATAGTCATATCAAGGAAGGATGAAATCTCTCAATGAATTGGAAGAACGCCAGTATAATCAAATCAATGAAGATTGAAGTCTCTCAATGCATTGGAAGATGAAAAGATGAAGCTCTCAAGTTCTCTATATTTTTCGGCCTTGAAATTTATGTTATTTGACGTTCTAGTATTTATATGATAGGGTTAAGGTTGAATGGGTCGGATAAAAAGCATTGAAATTGCGATTAAATTTTTTTTTTGGAAAACCCTGTCGCTCGAGCGAAAGCCCGACGACGATGGCCAGCGATAGGCTAGCGACAATGTTACTATTTCTGCCGCTCGAGCTAAGACATGGTGAAAGTCTAGCAAAATTACTACGCCATTTTTCCTTCTTTTCCATTCTCGAACACTAGACCTAATTTAACTCAATTTCTACTATTTACAATTTACTCCTTGACTTTTACAACAAATTAATTTAAGTCACTTTGGTTCACAGACTTGCCAATTATATCAAAAACCTAACAAGCTCCCCCTTTGGCATTCTGTGACAAAAGTAATAATCTAAAATCAAGGTAATAGTAGAATAAAATTACAGACTCAATGACTGACACAACCAACACTAACTGTCTTGAATGAACTGTACTTTTTCCTTTTCCTTTGTAAACCTATTTCTTGAAACAAACAACTCAATATTCAGTGTAAAAGCACGAGAAATAGTAATAAGTGTAAAAGAAATTCAAACAGTTATATCTCATAACACATCATTTCAATTCCATACCATAAGTTAAATTAAAACGTAATATCAATTCAACCCAACTTACCAAAATGAAATATCGCTACTATAAAAATCAAAACTTAATCTAACAATACTGAAATTATCATTTAATGCATTTGAGTTAAAATTCTTAAATACATTATGTCAAGTCAAAAATATCATATACATTCAAAAATATCTACTCCATCATCACAAAAATACTCCTCTTCCTTTTTGTCACAAAATGACAAGGGATAACCTAGTAACTACGCAGCAGCATCAGTCAGTACCCTTACCAGAAGTTGCATCGTCATCCCAATGTCTCATAATATATCATAAGCCTCGTTGCAAATAGCTAACAGCCCATGAAGCATAGCAAACTCAGCTGTGTAATGATCCGCATTGGCTCTCAGCTAAGTGATCTTGACCATCATCCGAGCCTGCTGTTCAATACGTACAATCATCTAACCCATCAAGGCAACCTATGGATCGACGGGAACAGATGGAATATAAGCAGGTGGAGGAACAGACTTAGTGGGAGGAGGAACAGAAGTAGAAGAAGATAGAACATTAGTGGTGGAGGAGTACAAGTAGTAGAGAAATTCGAGGGATGAAAATAGATAAGGTCATCTATAAGATCAGCAGGCATAGTCGGGACAACTGGCTGAGTCAACTAAGAAGAAGTATGAGACCTACTTTGAGAAGTAGTGGTATGGCTAATCAGTTGAGAAACCTACCTCAGAACTCTCTCGAGAAAGCTCACTTCTAGGGATGTCACTATACGATATATCAAACAAGCATAAGGCAGCCCCACCCTTGTCCTCGTGACTCTAGAATCTGCTAACAAATGAAATAGGGTAAATCAATGGAATTACCATGAAACAAGACGTAAAGATAACGAGCCTTATCCATAAGCAATGAATAAGTATGGGAGACTGGCTACATATTCATGGACACAATGCGTAACAGAATTCGTTGATCAATAGGAAGAGAACTAGTACGGATCGTACTAAGACCTCCCTCTAAGAGTGTGTTAAACACCATCGAACGGAGTCCGTTGGAAGGGATAGATATGGAAACAATGGGTGAACAACTCGCGGAATATGGACAATACTTGACACAACATCGAGAGTGATCTTAATCGTCTTATCCCTAAGAAATACCCCAAAAGTAGAGCCGCTAACGTCGTAAATGCTAGCATAAAACTCCTAAACAAGAAGACTAGGAGGAGACATTAAATCTATGAGTAAAGGATCCCAACCTCGAGAAGTGAAAAAGGCAGCTAGGTCTGGATAATGGTTAGAAAGGACTACCTCTCGCTCCGCAAGAACGGGACTCAATGAAAACTGGTTCCCAAACACCTCTGGGCTGTAGCGAATATGAACCATGTCTTACTGTATGAAGTGAAGGTTCCAAGTTTATGAGTAGAAGTATGAGTCTTCTTAGCTAGCATCTGAAACGTGTAAAACCAACACATCAGTCTTCTTAGCCGGCATCTAAAATGTGTAAAATCAACACATCAAACCTCAACTGAACACAAAATGCATGATATGCATGAGATGTATGAATGCATGCAAAATGAGGCAAATAGTACATATGAAATGTACCCTGGTATGGATGCACATAAGGATACAATGATTCTTAGAGGTGGTAACGTAAAGACATGACTGTGCCATGACGGAGTGCCGAGATTATGAGACATCACCTCGAAGTGTCAACACCAACTGCGATATAAATAACATCAACACAACTAAACTATCAACCCGAATGTGATCAAATGTTTGAATGAGAATCAACTAAAAGGCATTAAACATAAATGTCATAAAAAAAGTTCTAAAAAATGTGGCGTGAGCGTGTAAACAAATGAGGCCAACCACGGTTTCAACTAAAACCATCACAAACAACTACAATCATACACCACCAATTAATCTAACCCATTCTCCATCAAACTCGAATCCTCAATCAACAAAACACTCAAACATTTGAACCAAAATCGCTCCATGTATATTCAAACCATGCAAAAATGAAAGAAAATCACCTAAATGATGAAATGTAAGAGGGAACTACATCTAATTCACCCAAATACAAAGTGCTACTCAAGAAATTAAAGAAAAAAAAAAAAAAAAGAGGAGGGGGGTTTCAAGCAAAACCTTGAAAATTCGTTGAAAATGGATGGAAATGTGTGCAAATCTACCAAATGATGGATGTTATATGTCCAATTCTTGATTAAGTGCATGAATTTGATATGGATGGTAACGATTGAAGAGGAAAAATTGATTTGAAGAATTGAAGTTTTTATGAAAAAGTCGTGAAAAAAAAATGTTTCAATTCAAGCAGGTGGGCTTTCGCTTGAGTGAGAGGCAAGTGATAATCGAGAGAGACAGCCTCTGCATCTATCGCTCAAGCTCAGCTCAGTGATAAGTTGGCAAAAAATCTTTAACAAAAATAGCACTGAATTTTTGAAAATATCGAAAAATAGCCCCCCCTCCCTTTTTTTAAAAACACATCCTTGACATGCAGATGAACTCAAACATAAATGTGTTAACAAGTCATACATTATCAATAAAAATATTTCACACGTACTCAAACCAAGTTCAATTGGAGTAAAGTGTATAAGTGACTCACATGTATTAAGTGCCACTATTTTCCCGTGAACATGACTACAAACCTTTAATTTGTGAGCACATGCAAACATCATTGTTAAATAAGTATTTTTCTTTACTAATGAAAATCAAACCCATAAGATTATTAGGACCTTAAAATGAGCTCAAGTACACATATATTATTCTTTTCTCCCCCTGAAGTTGAGCATATAATGTTTTATGTCATTTTCACAAATATTACATCCTATGTGCAGACTCTTGTTCATTAAGCAACTAAAATGATCTATGTAATGAGCTTTAAGTCGGTAAATCCAAATCAGTTGACCATTGGTACCAGGTTATAAGAAACTCCTTGAGCTTAATTACTTGGAATGTTCACGGAGAAACCCCACTTGGGTAAAAATTTTGGGCACTTTACCAGTCAAAATCTACTCTAAACGATCGAACTTACAATCCTCCATACAATACGACAACACGAACTTTTTGACCTCCTAACTAAAGTTAATATAGTCCTCCTAGATTGTGTGCCTTGCAACAACTCCTGACCGAGATTTTAACAGCCTTCCTGGATTGCGCCCTCCTGCACCAACTCTTTAACTGCAATATCAAAGCCCTCATGGATTCTCTAACCCTTGGCTTTGTGGATTTTTCTATCTCCTTTGGATTCTTGAAGAACTTCGTGTTCCTCAGTAAGCTTGGTATTTGGCTTAACTGGAGCTGATATTTTCTCTGCCAAGTATAGTCATATCAATGAAGGTTGAAGTCTCTCAATGAATTGGAGGATGAAAAAGATGAAGCTCTCGAGTTTTCTCTATGTTTCAACCTTGGAATTTACGTTCTATGGCGTTCTGGTATTTTATATGATACGGTTATGGATGAATGGGTTGGATAAAAAGCCTTGAAATCACAACTAAATTTTTTTTTGGGAACCCCTATAGCTCGAGCGAAAGCTGGACGATAGGCCAGCAACAATGTGTCGCTTGAGCGAAGGCCTAGTGACGGGCTGGCGACAATGTTACCGTTTCTGCATCTCAAGCCAAGTCATGGCTAAAGTCTAACGAAATTGCGGAGCCGTTTTTCCTTCTTTTCCATTCTCGAACCCTAAATCTAATACAACTCAATTTCTACTATTTACAACTTACTACTTGACTTTTACAACATATTAATTTAAGTCCCTTTTATTCACAAACTTGCCAATTACATCAAAACCTAACAGCTGCAAAGGGAGTGTAACCAATTACCGAGTCTTTTGGCGAAGAAAAGAGTGATAAACATGATTAAAGTTAAAGGTGTATTTGCTTTTGCGATAAAATCGGAGATTTTAAGAAGCCTTTCATCGCTTTGTCCTTTTCATCATCTAATTTAATTGATACTTCCAAATACGAGTCATCGCGCTATGAGACCATCCTCAACTCATTTCATTACAACTTTTGCATTATCTTATTTAATAATCTCCAACTCATTACAACAAATATTATTCAAAATAAAATGTCTCTTTTCTTTTCTTATTTTTTTTCTCAACAACTAATTTATTTCAAAAAATTATTTAATTTCATATTCTATTTCTATTAAAATTATTAATATTTGAGCATTGACCCCAAAACGAAAAGGGTCGAACAGGGGTCGAAATGGGATCCATTCGGTGATTTTTTTAAAAATAATAAATTAATTTACACTGAAAATCAAAAGATGAATTTGGGTGGGAGGTTATAAATTTAAACCAATGAAACCAGAATCACAACGATTTTTCTTAAAATTGAGCAGGTTGGGCGGATTTTTGGGCTATTTTCGAAAATATGGATTTTTTTGCCTAACCGACCAGGCTTTGAGATAATTCTTGATTTCACCTTTAGAACCGATCAATCCATTTTTAATTAAATTTAATTATCTAAAGTATTACATTTATAATAAATTTAAAAAAAATTACACTCAATACATTAAAAAGAATATTACATTCACCGTTGTTACTAATTGTAGTCAAACGCCCTCCCGGGCAATGATGTCAATCATTATTTATTTAGTTGACCAATGGCTAGTGAAATATCGACACAACAATTGTAACGATCTAAAACTATAACATATTTTGGCCATTTGAAGTAGCATAATTTTATGGGAAAAATTCACATCTCATAGGTTTACTATATACTAATTCCAAAATAAGAAAACAACTTTCAATTTTCTAAAATCAGATTTTTGATATATACATACATGTTATATTATATATTTATATATAAAAGATACGGATATATTAATATATATCAGCTTCCTGAAAACAAGGCGTGAGTTACCATGAATGTCGGGATCTCTGTTCTAACAAACTCACCTCCCAAAAATACATTTTGTTTGCGCAGCCGATGATTATATGCCATAATCATCTCAAATTGTATTTCTACAGCCACCAGAGCTCTCCGAGGCGACGTTGATCGGCAATTCCAAGTCACAAATCGAAGACTACAGTGAGATTATAGCCACCAAGAAGTCGTGCAATTCATGAAACAATAACTACGTTAATCATCTTCTAAAGCAGTAGAATTGTATAGATCGGGTGTGTCAAATAATTGAATGTTCGTGTCGAGTTACAATTTCACGATTAATTGAGCAGAATTTGTTGATTTATATTTGAACAATTGCATTAAGCAGTGTCGATGAAGATTTATGCGACTGACAGTGATTATGTTGTGACAATTAGAATTAATTTGTCACCATGATTACTTTATTGTGACGATTAGAATTACTTTGTGACCATGATTGCTTTATGAAAAATAAACTAAAATCTATGACCTGCATGTAAAAAAAACGTGTCGGGCTTCAGTTCAGTGACATGTTCACTCATGTGCTTCGAATCTTCTAATAATGTATTGTCATTTCCATTTGTCTGGTAGAAATGAAAAGCAGTCACGTTTGGTTGATTAATGGATCACAGCTATCATTAGTGTGGATTGATCGAAATTGTGGGTATGCAAAGCTTCTAGATATAGTTATGATAGAGTTTGGTTTGGATCCTACTAAGGTCGTAGTCACAATGAGCTATGAGTTGGTTAGCGAACTGCCTCCTGTCACAATAATGTGTTGTCATACATGGCGTTGAAGAATATGCATCGGGACCTTCCAAGTATCCAATTAAAATTGAGATCACAACTGCCGAATGTATCGAACAGCGTGTTATAGTACCAATTTGTATACAATCTAATGAATAGGAATTCTCATTACTGGATATGTCAAAAGATCTATGTGGATCAGTAATAGAACCATCATGTTAGAATTTCAAAAATGTGGTCACGATTATATCAGTAGCTGACTCCAGAAAAGTAGAGAAATGAGTGGTTTTCCATAACAAGGAGATTCTGAAACTGAGCCTATCCTTATATGCAATCTAAAATATGTTTGAATTTGTAGTTGTTCGATCAGACAAGAAAGATTACCTTGTTAAGTATAGTCATGACAATTGTGATTGGATGTGCAGAGTATCAAAGCTGGCTATATCAGAGATGTTTAAAATTATACACATTACAGAAGGTCACACACGTGCTTCAAACATTGTATTAGGTACTCATAGGCAAGTAACAAAGTTAGTTGTGTCATCTTGCATCAACGAAATGACTTGTGAACTGTAACCAGTAAACGGTGACCTGATTCAACGGAATCACTCAACATGTAATGCACTAATATTAAACCAACTACTTACATCATTCGATGGAGGCCTTGCTGAATGAGGTGTACGCGAATTACTCGCGTCACTAGAACGACCTTTCCCGTATGGAGAATTAATGTGGGATGATGTCCCCTGTCATCTGGGTGGAGTGTCAACGAAATCGTCATCATCAACTTCAATGTCAGCATGTCCAATTCTACCATTCGTTATCATGAAAAGGGGTGCGGATGGTTTTACACAAGAAGAAAGTGGCTTCTTGCTTGTATCAGTCTGGTGAACTGATCTTTCTCTTCTCTTCTCCACACGTAAAAGTGATGGTTGGATAGGTTTGATATAAATCAGTTCGGACATGTATGGCATTTCCATTTCAGTCAAGCGGGTCCGAATCAGCTGTTTGCAACCGCCATTTCCAATTATTGAAATATGTAATGTTAGGACTGCTACAATCCACAAATCATCAAAACGAATATTTAGATGTATGATTTGAGATGATCCTATTAAGGTTGCAATAATGTGACTGTGATTTATATGTATGATCTGTGACCTAATCAAAATGAATTGTGATCCACAATGTATCATCTGTGACCCAATCAAAATGACCTATGACTTAATAACAATGAGATATGACATATTCGTTATGATATTTATTTAAAATAGGTACACGTGTCATGCAATTTTGTATTGTATTTGGATACTTACATCCGGGTTCAAGAAGCAATTGGGTTCCTTCAAGTTTGGCAGCCGATGGGTGATCATCTGCCGTCCAATTCTTAACTCAGGCGTAATCTCTTGAAATCCTTTAGGCTATGGATCCTTCAATACTAGGGAACGTCTCATATATCCATACTTGAAAGATTATCAGAAGACCTTTCAATCTATAGTGGGATATTCTCTTACTTAACGCTTCCCTGAGTGAAGTGATAAGCGTGTCGAACAGTAATTTACCCCAGGGAAACATGTTCATTTCATTGAAGTCTTCAACTAGAACAAACAAGTAGTGTTCCACAACTTTCTTGTAATCTCTGGGAAGTAAATATGAAGTGATGAAATACAATACGCCGAGCATTGCAACATCTTCATTTGGAATGTCGCCAGCATCAATATATGCCTCCCTGACATCTTCATGTGTTACAAGCTTGGACTTATTGAAATATTTCTATTTCAAACGGGACGGTATCTTTTCCAGTTCGCATCACCGTTCCCGAAATACCTAAGTCTGGACACTAAACAAAAATCCGAAAGCGAGAATCTAACAAATCTCCCTTCTAGATTGAACCACAGCTCCTCTGGATTTGGTTGTCGGACCTACCTCAGGAGGAAATAATGAATGAGCTGCGGTTGAATAACAATTTCCTTGAACTCCAGAAAGTGGCCAAAACATGTATTATGAACAATATTCTTCTGTGCCTCTGTGAGATTTGTTTGAAACTTAGACAAGATGCCATTTGTGTTAATAACGGTAATTTTACCAAGAAATCAACTTTTCTCTGGTATTACAAAAGTCCAAACCTGCACAAAGATCACTAAATAAAAAGCTCCTATAAGGTCATAGCCTACCCACATGTATATTGGTCACAAAAAAATATGTGGTCACAGATTGAATATAGCAGAAATCACAACGAATGTAATAATTCAAAAATCAAACAAAGAAAACCCCCTGTATGTCACAGCCTCCGCACATGCATACTGGTCACACAAAGAAATTTTGGGTCACAAACGGTTTGGTAGGTCGCAAACATGATTATTTATTCCATTTCACAATTTAATAATCTTCCACAGCAAATATCATTGTTTATAGGTCACAATGCGGAATACCAGTACACACTAAACTCATACATCACAAATTGGATATAACATAAGTCCCAAATGTATAATACACCATCAATACACGTTACCCATCACTTTTAGCGTTCGAACATATGATTCAATTGAAAGATAAAACTGAAAATAACTCAAATACCTTCTTCTCCGACTTGTTTTTGACCGAGCGATTCGATTTTTTTCTTTTGGATGACGAATCATCATGAACAACCTCCGACTTTCTTTTACCTTTTCTATCAGGTTCCTCAGCTACATTCAACACCCTATCTTCGCTCCTTGAACGAGGCATTTGGTTTTGGGTTTGAGATGTATAAATTTCGAGTTTTTAGTCACAAATATGTCTTCGACAGAGTGAGAACAGTTACAGCTTACAGTG
Source organism: Fraxinus floribunda (assembly GCA_903798395.1). Taxonomy (NCBI): domain Eukaryota; kingdom Viridiplantae; phylum Streptophyta; class Magnoliopsida; order Lamiales; family Oleaceae; genus Fraxinus; species Fraxinus floribunda. The sequence continues at coordinate 12,659 of CAIGRS010298764.1, forward strand.
TGATTTTATGGTATGACGGTAGTTGCAATTCCACTGGAGAATGAACGGCGAGTATGAAGATGGATTGTGGTCGTGGCGTGTGGTTTTGTGAAGAAAGAAGATGATGAGTGTTTTGAAGTTTCGAATAATATGGAAGTTACTATTTAACCTAAAAGCCACTTATTTGTTATATATGCTGGCTCCTATCTTTTGGTCATGGCAATGTGTGAAACATTATTTGTTTGCCTACCTTTTGAGAAAATCCGGCTGCATCCCTTTTGGCTTTGTTCTTCCTGTAGCACCTTCTTCATCTCTCTTTCAGCCTATGTGGCTACTTTTTTGGCTGCAATAATAGTTCATATCGTTTCTTTGTGGGAAATACCAAGCAACCGGAGTTAAGGGTGGCTGTAGGAGTGTTTGGGTCTTGGAACTTTGTGGTGTCGATTCGGTGTTGTGTGAAATACTGAGCTCGAAAATTTTAGTGTCAATATTCTGCTCAACATTTGGTATCAGAGCCTTGGTGGTGTGGTGTGAAAGTTTCGGCCAAGAATAGAAACTGTAGAAGAAACGGATAAAAAAAATGTGTTCAATTTTCATCTCCAATCAAACCTTTAGTCTCATTTTCTAGCCAAACCGGTAGTCGTTTGGAGAATCCAATACCTCATGGAGAATTTGCAAGTGGAGGCGTACCTGGTTTCACCGCTCATGGTGGTGACGGCCATCGACGACTATGGCCCAGGAAGCTTTGGCAGAGCGCGTGGAGGCTCGTCGTCGTAGTTTGGGAAAACTTTCTTCATACCGTATTTTTCTAACGAGATTTCTAACGTTAGTTTTTTATACTATCCAAAAGCATCCGCTCTTACCACTAAACTTGTGGCTTTCTTTCTACACGTTTGCTTTCTACTAGAACTACTATCCAGCCCTGCACTTGTTTTGTTGCTTTCTTTTGAGTGGGGCTAGTGAGGATGTTGTGAGTACTGCAAATATCAAAGGCTATTACTTCTATATTGACCTAATCCACACATTCTCCTCAGAAACCTAGTTCCATTCAAATTTGGAACTTTCAACTAATCGAAGAGACACTGGGTTGAGTTTGACTACATATACATTTGAAGTACTTCCCCTCTTATTCCATTCTGTTGCATTTCTTCAATTTTGGGAGGTCGAGTTTATGTTCCATTCCTCTTGTTCTTGTAAGTTTAGTTTTATATATACATTTGAGGAATCCATATCTCCCATCAGCTTCCCTAATGGAGCCTGAAAATATTGTGTTGGTGTTTTCTTTTGTAAAGGAAAAAAAAAAAGAAGGGAAGAAAAGTCTCCAAGCTTTGCATGTTCTATTAAGACTCTAGGAGGTTAAAAGTTCATAACTAGAGATTAATTAATAGAAGAACTAATCAAGTATACACTGAATAGAAGAACTAATCATGTATACGCTACGTGTTGAATTTGGATCGTAAATGTAATACTTGTGCATATGTTTACAGGTGTTGGAGTATTTGGTCATCTCTCAGACTCTAAGTTGGGAATAAAAGGCTCTCTATTAATTGTTTGAATCATGAATGCAATTAGGGTTGGGCGTGTGTTGGGTTGGATTGGTTTCGAGTCCAACCCATTCCTAACCCAACATGTTCTGTTTGACAATAATTCAAATGGGAACCAACCTATTTACGGTTGATACCCAACCCAATCCAAACCGACCAAACTTGGGTTGGTTTAGTTTGGGTTGATTCGTTTGGACTTGAATCCAATTCAAGTTGGATATTTTTTTTATGGGTCTAATGGTTTCGACCTTTTTTCGTTGAATTTTAACAATTTTTTAAAAGTTGGATACCATTTCAATTTTAGATCAATTTCAGTTACATTAATAGGGGTGATTTTAAAGGCCTTAAGTCGATTAAAGTTGGATTAATGGTCGTGTGGTTACGATCAATAACAATAGAATAATATAAATTAAAAATGTTGTAAAACATGTTAAATAGATTATATCATAATCAAAATAAATATATATTAAATTAATCTAAATACATGTTGAATACCTGCATATTATACCTATTGAATAAAATGAATTCAACGTAAATACTAAAAATGTTAAATCATCCAAACTCAATACAAAATCTTCTCCTTCAATCCATGTGTTTAGTCAAAAATCACGACAAAAAATTGAGTCGAAAAGTCAAGACACGAGCAACAATGAGAGGCAGAAGAGACAAGAGGCAGAAGAGACGAAAGGCAAAGGAGAATCTTGATCATTAGATTTTAGGTTTTTGGTTTTAAGTACTAATTTTCTTTTTTATTTTTTAAAATTTATTGGGTTGGTTGGGTTGTGTTGGATTCGATTGGGTTTTAATAGATAACTCAGAATCCAACCTAAACCGACCTAAAATTTGATTTCCTAACCCGAACCCAACCCAATGAATCGGTTTGACTGGTTCGGATTGGTTTTTGCCCAACCTTAAATGCAATCTTTGGTTATCTTACAACACTATCTCCAGCTTATTGGACTTATGCCCTATTACGCCCCTTTTGATTGGCCTCAGCATCGGAGGAGTTGGCCTTTGTATTTTTGTCCTAGCGACAGAGCCTGTCGGCCCTACAATGTGTGGCATTGCCGCAATATCCACATTCTATTTTTTTCTCAGGGAAAATAGCTATACTATCTGGTATAGCTTACATTGTTCAATCATGGAGGTCCCTCTATATTGCATATTCTATTCCCTCTGTTCTATTCGTTGCTATAATTCTTCTTTTCACGTCTGAGTCTCCTCGATGGTGTCTTATTAGCGGAAAGATGAACCTGTCTATGAAAACTATGCACAAAATCACTACAACGAATGGAGACCACCTCCCTAATGGTACCCTTCTTGCCCTTAATGATGAAGCAAGCTGTGTTCCAGATAAAGTTTATTGAGAAAGTAAAATAGAATCGGAACCACAATCAGCCATAATTAGATCCCTTATAGATGTGCTTTACTTGCAAATAACATAAATTTGTTTACTTCTAGCGGTGGCCATCAACTTCTTGTGCTCAGAACCAACCTTTATCTTAACGTTCTCCTTAATGTTGTAGCAGAAATGCCTACAATTTTCTTAACATCGATTATGTCAAACAAGTTTGGCAGAAAGCCCCAAGCTATTGGGACACAATGGTTCAGTGGGGTATTTTACATTATAGGGAGCTTGTTAAAAGGCTATGGAACATAGAAGGTTGTCCGTATTATCTGTGGTATTCTAGGAATTTTGGCATGGTTGGAACTTATAATCTATTGTTTGTTTATATGGTGGAGCTTTTTCCTACTGTTGTAAGAAATGCAGCGCCGCTTGGATGCGCTACTCAGGCTGCCTAATGGGATCAATATTATCACCGTTTGGGGTGGTGATGGGTGAAAGAATACCCTTTGTAGTGTTCGGGGCTTGTGGGATTATAGGAGGAATTCTAGCATTTTACTTGCCGAAAACTTTAAACAAGCCTTTGTATGACACAATGGCAGGAATAAGTGGTGAATCCAGTGAGTATGGGCGGTCATTGACCGTTGACTATCAGTCGTAATAAAATATAATAATTATTTTGTTGAAAATAAATATATATAATTTTATTATTATATATATATATATATATATATATATATATATATGAACAATGTTCACCAAATGACATAATGGTCAAGTTTTCTATAAATTAAAAGAAGAGCATATGTTTGAATCCTTACAATTGCATTAAAATAATTAAAACGAAATATATATTATTATGCTAGATTTAGTTTCAAAATTTACAATTGTCGTGACGGTCAAGTATTCAACAATCTTAAAGGAGGTCACGGTTGGCTTTAGAATATTTATAGGTACGGTAGAAAAAATATGGGCCGGGAAAAACACTTTGTTTTTGGGGGATAAACACTGTTTTGCAAACAGGAAAATTAAACGCCCAAAAAACTCTCTTGTACTTTCTCTTTTTCCCCAACTTTTCTCCGGTCACCTTTGCAAACTCCGGCTACTTTCCTTCAACGATCTTGTTACTTAATCTTAGAAAGTGTTTTTCAGTCTCTTTGTAAAGTTTCATAGCTTGTTCACTTTCTGACCAAGGAGGTTTAAACATTAGTACTGTGGCTTCTGAGATGGAGGTATGCCCTAACCACAAGGAAGGGTCGGATAGACTATGATGCGAGTTAGGGGGTAGCTAAAATCCCTTCGAGTGTAACCATGTTTGACCTTGTAGAACTTATGGAAAAATATCTCATCCTTTATAATATAAAACTTTTGACCCCTTCTCCTGATGAGGGAGCCTGCTTTCCAAGGTATGGGTGCATCGTTGTTAGCGAGTTCCTTCTGAAGGTAGGACTTTGTCTGCCCCTTCATCATTTCTTTAGAGTCGTACTCAAGTCATATGGGTTGGCACCTACCTAGCTCGTTCCCAATGTATGGGCCCAATTACTGGGGGCTTATTTTCTTTGGAAGGAAATCTCCATAGGCAAGGAAATGTCCCTTCATGTTTTTCCAAAACCTCCTCCAACCTAAGGTCTTGAGGAAGGGTGATTCAAAGTGTTGGTATTCTTTGTGCCCCTGGAGAGTCCACTTTCTATTTGTAATAGGTATTTCTTCCTCCATCAAAGGGTGGAAGGAGACCTTTAGTTTTGGGTAAGGGACAATGGCAAACGTGTGAGGGTAATAGAACCCCCTACGTGATAGTGCCAACCAATTACTGTGAAGCTAGTAAGTACCTGTTTATCTAAAGTTGGTTTCTTAACTGTGAAGTGGTTCTAACCTCTTTTTTCCATTGTTGTGGGATGGGTGGGACATTTCAAATTGACCTCAGGTGAGTTCGGTGTTATAGAGGACATATATCTTCGTCATCTATCCTCAAGGGAGTTCGGTCACTTAATTAACTCAAAGCGATTTTTAAAGAGTTTTGCTTGATGGCCCGGAAAGGTAACCTAAAAAAACTTTTGTTGGGTAATCTTGAAGAATTATAACTCAACAGTTGATGGTTAGTTTATGCTGACCATTTGTCCTTTGCAGAAAATTTTAAGAAGATGAAGCACCTCGCTCCTAATATGACCTCTATTCTTGCTAACACTTCCACTGTTGGAAGGAAGGAAATGAAGCCCTCATGCGTTTCGAGGAAAAAAGTGAGAGACCAAGTGTAGAAGAACAATAAGGATGTTGCTGGTTGTGAATGAGAAGGGTGTTCCTCGTTAAAGATATGGAGAAAAATATTGTTGAAAAGGTTTCCAAGAAGAGATACTCATTTTCTTTTACCAGAGTGGGGGGTCGATGGCTAGCCCACCGCCATGGTATGAGGTCCCAGCCAGGGAAAAATAAATGGCATCCTCCATGGCCATGGATAGAGGGGGATAGAAGAGGCCAACAGTCGTGGAGCCTTTAAGGCAAGAGTCTTCGAAGAAGGGAAAAACTTCAAGTGGCTCGACAACCGCTTTTAACCCACCTCCTCGCATGAAGGTTTCCTTGTAAAAGCTGGGAGACAAAATGGCCCCAGAAGCCATGGTTTTGCTCATCTGGAGGTTCAAATAGCCAATACCTATTTCTACAAGTTCTGGATGGTGAAGTGACAGACTTTCATTGAGATAATCGACTAAGTGGATATGTCAGCCACCATGGTAAGCCAAATTGGGAGGGCTTTCAAGATAGCCATAGAAGCTGAAGTCCTCTTTAAAAACCGTTAGAAAAAGAATAAGAAATTTCCTAACAAAGCATCTCAGGCGAATAAGGAGGCTAAAAAGGCCAAATCTGATATCGAGGTCCGGAAAAAATAGCAAGCGAAGAAGTTCACGAAACTTTCTTCTGCCTTAGCAAAAATTGAGAGGCTGAAGAAGGAATTCTACCTATCTCAGAGCAAGGTGACTTCTCTTATGAAGCAGGTGGGAACCTCGAGACCCACCAAAAAATTGCTACCCAAGCCTTGAAAAGGTCGAATAACGAGAATGCTGCTTTAAAGCAGCAGGTGGCGAAGCTTAACTCTATGGCTTCAGGCCTTAATGAAGAAGTGGAGTCTACGAGGGTAAAGTCCAATTTGCTGGGGATGATGTTGTGAAGCAGTGCATCGCCAATTTATATTTGACTAAGGAGTATGAGTGCTTCGCTAAGTACTAGCGAAGGTATGAACATGTCAAGGTCATGGAGTGGATTGAGGTGCACTCTCAAACCTTCAACACTTCCAAATTAAATGCTGAGTTTTTTGGAGAAAATGGAGCCTCAGACAGTAGTGGATTATAGCCATGTCATTGAGCTGGAAGACAATAAGGCTGGGAACGACAACTCGACTTCTAAAACGGTTGGCTCCAATGATATTGTCCCTTTTTTCTGGCACTAATCCCCCTCCTCTTCCTTTTTAGCTTTAGTTCATTGTAATTTATTTTCTATTAAAAATTCTATCATTTAATGAAATTTCTTTTCTTTATATTTGTGTTAATTTCCTAATTTTTGTACTATATCTTTACTTATGTTATCATTTCACGATGTACTTCTGTTTGATTGAGACTTGTTTAACTTACTTTACAAATTGCAATTTATAGGTTGAGTAGATTATCCATGCTGAGAACTCCTCAATGACTTATCTTTGAGGGAACGTGTCGTCCACTTCGATGAGTAAAGACGTGGTCCCTTTAGGGATTCATCTCTTCGTCAAGTGCCCACACTTTCTTACTTAGTTGCTGGCCTATCAAGCAGTGGCTTCTCCCAGGACTTTGGTCACTGGGAGGCACTTTTCTTTCAAGAATTATAACAAAACCACTTTCATTGAATTAAGAGAAACTATATAATCTGGGTATTTACGCTTCTACCGGTAATACCTTATTAAATGTTCAGCATTTCAAGGATGAGGCTATACATTTTCGTCCATATTTTTAATTCTATAGGTTTTTGGTCAAACATCTTCTTTGATGCGATAGGGGCCCTCCCAATTGAGACCAAGAGTCTTCACTCCTAGTTCTTTAGAAGATAGTAACACAAGGTCGTTCAGACGAAATGACTTCTTTTTTACCTTAGAGTTGTAATACTGGGTCATCTTTCTTTGGTAGGCAACCAATTTTACTTGAGATTCATTCCTCCTTTCATCAAGAAAATCAAGTTTGCACCTCCTCAATTCGTTATTAGTTATTTTATTGAAATGTAAGCGATGGGAGAGAGTAGACCCACTTCAACTAGACTCATAGCCTATGTTCCATAAGCCATAGAGAAATGAGTTTTTCTTGTAGCCGTCCTACTAATGGTTCGGATAACCCACAGGATCTGAGATAACTCATCCACCCAATCCCCCTTAGAAAAATTCAGCTTTCTTTTGAGCGTGTATTTCATGACAGCTTCCACCTGCCCATTGGGTTGAGGATGGTGGGAGATGGAAAAGTGTTTCTTGATCCCTAGCTCCTCGCATAGGTCCCTGATCTTCTTGTTGTCGAACTACCACCCATTATCAGATACAATCAAATAAGAGATCATAAACCTACAAATGATATTCTTCCATAAGAATTTGGAAGTTTTTGCTTCCGTAATCTTTAAAAGGGGTTCGGCCTCCAACCACTTGGTAAAATAATCAATGTCAATAATTGCAAAGCGGCATTTCTCCTTTCCTTTAGTATAGGTCCTATGAGGTCAAGTTCCCACTTGGGAAAAGGCCTAGGGTTGGAGTTGATGTTAACTCCTAGGAGAGTTGTCTTTGTGTTGTCTCAAAATGTCAACACTTGTCACACCTTCAAACAAACTATTGCTCATCCTTTTTCAAGGCATGCCAGTAGTATCCCTGTCTCAACACTTTTTGTACTAAATCCCATCCTCCCGCATGGTTATTGCAAACCCTTTCATGAATTTCTTGAAGACCGGAAGAGGGGTAAGAAAAAACCTCACTTGTACAGCATACCATCCTAAAAAGCAAAGTGTAGAGTTCGCCTTCTAGGCTTTTATGCCTCCTCTTTGTCAAAGGACAATTTTTGATCTTTAAGGAATGCTATGATAGGCTGCATCAATTAGAGCTCGACTAGTAGCTAAGAATGGTCTGCTAAGAATGTTGGGAATTGCCCTATCCTTCTCCATGTCTAGAATTAGGGAGTAACCTGAAAGAATAAACTTGTCCACCTTGACAAGAACATCTTCAATAATACCCTGTGGGTGTTTTGTTGAGCGATCCTCTAATTGCAATGAAATTGTAGTAGGTCTCGCCTCACCTAATTCAAGTTCCCTGAAAATAGACAAAGGCATAAGATTAATATTTGCACATAAGTCACATAAATCTCTATCAAACATAGAATTTCTAATTGAACAATGGATATTGACGCTCCTTGGATCCTTGAGCTTTGGAGACAATTTCCTTGGTAGAATTACACTACACTCTTGAGTAAGGGCTACTTTTTCATACTTTTCCAATATCCTCTTATTTCACACGATGTCCTTCATAAATTTCACAAACCTTGGCATTTGTTCGAGAGCTTTTGCAATAGGAATGCTAATATACAATTTTTTAAATACATCTAGAAATTTAGAAAATTGTTTGTTAAGCTTATTATTTATGATTCGTTGAGGGAATGGAACTCTTGGTGCTAAATCATGTGGTGGGATTGGTTGATTTTTGGAAATCTCTTTGATAAGAGGTAGTCTGTGAAGTTGCACCTGATTCGTAAGGAATTTAACTGAGTCATAATCTTAGTTTAGTAGCTAACTTGATTGGTAAGGAATTTAACCTTGCTAGAGATATCCTGACTCCTACCTCTATTCAGAAGTTTATGACACCTAGGTGATAGAATGCATGGTTGCTATTTAATTTGTTATATTTCCTCATATTGTGATAATTACAATCGCTCATGTTTTTAATTTTGGTTGTATTTTGTGTTTCAAGGGTTATATGAAGGAGTTGGATCAAATT
>CAIGRS010298776.1:0-10236 GCA_903798395.1 Fraxinus floribunda
AACTATTGAACATGATCTTGACCACCATATTTTTCTCTAGCTATTGAAATGAGGTCAAGATTGTAATTTCACCCCAGTGAATAAAATCCGGTGGCACGCAGCAGACATGACTCTCACGCCAAGCCGCATAAACAAGAATCAAAGCAATCATCGAAATCTCCAAATAATCAACTCGATTCCACTTTAAATCGACGCTTATTTCATTTCCCGTTTTGCTCGGTGTGTGTTATTCAGCTGAATAAACTTAGCTCAGCTGACAGCCGTTTACATTAGCTCTACCCCGTTCGGCTCGAGCCATCCACTTCATCATACATGCATGGAAAGCAACGTTCCTATCTGACTGACACGTGGAATTTCCTTGTCTGATTTTCTATCTAACGGGTGTGAGCCTCACAGAACAAGAGCCGTCGATCATAAGATGACGTCATTATTGACAGTTACAAATTGTTTAATCGTTTTATTTATTCTCAATGTGATTATTCATTTTTCAAGCATATAAGCATTGGCAGTTTCATTTTTCCCGTCTGTTAAGGAATGAGTTGAGAGAGTGATCTTCTGAATCTGCACTTTATGCCCACAGAAATACGCGAATAGAGTGTGCATTTGCACTTTTCAGAGTTTGTTAGTGCATAATAATTATGATATACAGTGGTTCTTGATTCTTCTGGCAACTAAAGAATATGAATTGCCTTTTACTCTTCCATTATTACTCCAAAATTTTATACAGATGTCAATACTGATTATCCCCTCCCTCATTGTGTTTTTGATTTCTGTGGTGAAGAAATAAAGGTAATCTGAAACTTTGAATTTTCGTATCGGTTTATGAGTTTTTTCATCAATTATCAATTATCAATTATGTGTTTTTTGAGCTCTTTTGGTTAAAGTCAGATACTTTTCTTGTTTCACATTTCACTGAAAAATGGGTATTTAGAATTGTTTTAAAGTATGTCATTAAATGCAGATCAGCAAGAAAGATTTTTCTTTTTTGAGTATTTTGAATGATATATTGCGATCAATTTTCCAAGAATTTTATTACTATTAACATTTTTGACCTTTCTCTCTCTCACATTAATCTCCTGTGTGTGTTAGCTTTTCTTGTGAAATCCGTGCATTGTCCATCTCTCTCTGCGGCTAGTCCTTTTATCAAGTGAAGAAGAACCTGATTCTCTGAACGTTACTTTACTTTTTACTCCTTTCTTTTTCAAGAAACCTACCTTCTCTTTCTTCTTTACCAGTAGCAGTACTTCAGCTTTAGTACCCATAAACTATATATTTCTTATACTTCTTTACAAGATATGCAGGTTTATACTTCACCCTTAAATATTTTGCCTTTTCAGATTTTCTCCACCTATTGTTCACAAAAATTCTGAAATTTCTTTTATTTTTAAAGATTCTTTTTTAGGTAAAGAGAGAAATTAAAGATCCGAATGCATTTATTGATTTAGGATTGGGAGAAATTTCGACCTTTAAAGCAGCTTTCAAGTGAATCCCATGTGTCACTGTCTTTATTGTTATTTGTTATTATTAACCCAGAAAGTGCCAACACCGAGAACTAGTGGCCTCTGTGTAGGGGGGCATTATTATCCAGTCGGTTGTGTCGAGCATTTCTTGGTATGATTATCAAATTCCTATCTGGAAAACTATTCCAGAATTACTAAAAGATCCCCCATTTCATATTTTATTTACGATTACTAAACAACAAAAAGCCATCATGGGGGTTCTTGTCTGTATCTGTGTTATTCTTGTTTGTTGAAATGTTTGTTAGTTCTTGCGATGTTTACTTTTCATAGACTACGTGTCTCATTGTATTCTTCTCTTTTATATCTTTTCTTCTTCTGGGCTGTTTTTTCGTGCGTCTGTTCAAATTATCTCCTTGAAGTATTCAGTTTTGAAGGTTCAGATTACGAGAAGTAAGGAATTTTAAGTAGAGAAAGAGTGTGAAATGGGTTCTGTTGGTTGTGAAGGAGAAGAAGAGTTTCAGCTCTGTACCAGTATTAGCAAGAAACACAAAATCCATGGCAAGGTAATTTAATTATTTATGATGAGCTTTTGAATGAAATCAATTAATATGTATTTGAACAAATTTACAATTTGTTTTCAAAATTTTGTTTCCTGCAGTTTCTTGATGAATGTAGTGTAGTTCCTCGAAAACTACGGTCAGGTATATATTAGTCCATTACCTCGTATTACTACTGTAAAAATTATATATTTTAGATGCTTTGTTATCAATTGGAGATGTAGTTTTGTGTTAAATGGAAAAGATTGAACAGATCCCGCCGTTTGGATTGGTTTATGCGCGGAGGGTCTTCCCTGAAGTTCTCACCCCTTTATTTTATACTATGCTTTGTTGTTGAGATTAGAAGTTTCCTTTTCTTGCTTTTGTGGCTATGGAAGATTCTTTATGTTGCTTTTTCCTTTTCCTGAGGTATTAATGTACTCTGGACCTACCTAAAAAGCTAATAATTATATGAATTTGAAATTTTGACAAGCGTTATTTTCTTTAGACTAACCTTGAGCTTTTAACTCAGAAGAAAAGTGTTTATATCACTGTGATCAAGTGAGAGATATTTGTTTCAGATTATATACTTTCTTAGCAGTTGGAGTTGATTCTTGAGGTCGGTTTTGCTACCTGGATCATGCATTTGGAATTGGATAACCAATTCCCATGGTCCTGTTATACAAGGATAACTTATTGACCGCCCGATTCAGTTATTTACTTTGCCCTTTTAGGTTATTTTCAGTTCCGTTTTAGGAATGTTTTTTGGTATGCCTCTCAACGTAATCTCTTGGGCATCTATCTTTTTGCTTATACTTGGAAAATTCTTTGTTTACTTTTTCTTCGAATGCTGAATTATCAATTTTGACATTGGTGTATAAGCTTGACTAAATGTGTATGACTTCTTCTAACCAAATATTAATTGCCTGACTAACATTATGATTTTTCATTTTGACAGTAGACACATCTTAGGAGATAGATAGTCATTGCTCAATAGTTCATAAGATGGTTTCAGATCATTGTATTTTTAATGTTGCAGCCATAAAGAAGCGAGGCCATGAATCCATCTCTCTACCTGTGCCAAGTTCTAGGAAGCTGAATTACGTGTCTAGTGAAGTTGATTTGCATAGAAAAGACGGTTTAAAGAAATCCAAACTGAAGATGGTAAGACAGGACGATATCAGAAACTTCAAACTATACTGAGTCTTTTTCGCCCAAAAAGGAGTAAAGAAAATTGAGCAGTCTCTTAATATGATTGATGGAATTGCTTTTTGCAGAAAGAGGAACTTGTCACCAAGGATGAGGAAGAAGTGGCAGAGACCTTGTATGCTTTGGCCAATATGGTCCCGGATGCTACAAAGACTAAGAAGCTGGGATTAGATGGTGAAACTTCAGAAATAAAGCCTTCGTCTTTGCAGCAAGCAAAGAGTTCAGAACCTGCGTCCAAAGGTTTGTTTTAGTATTACTTTGTTGCCACATTGTTATGTTTTACGACTTCATTTGCTTTTTTACCATACTAATTGCCACTGTGAACAGATGTTGCAATTTCAACCCCTCCAGAAGCGTCTAAGAAAATTAGCACAAGAGTCACTGTGGAGGCTGCTTATTTTTCACCAAATTTGACAGAGTCGATGGTACAAGTTGTCAAATTCCACTCTTCAGGTGATGATACACAACCCAACTTGTTATTCAACCAGAAGTCATCCACCACCGGTGCTTCTGGTGTTCGATTGGAGCCAAGTCTAATGCCCATGTGTGTAGCCAATCCTTTTCTCTCGTCACCCTTTATATCTTTATCGTCTCTTATTTTGTGATTTAGACTTGCATTGACATATGACAGGCTAAAGATGCCAAATCTTGATGCGACTCCAAGTGGTGAACTGCCAAATACGCTAGAACAGGTATGCTTCAAAAATTAAGGGTCGACCTGTGTCTCACCAGTAAGTAATGTATTATTAAGATGGTGGCTTGGTTGTTTTTCAGGTTGGAATACAAAATGCCATGCACCATACTTTCACAGCAAACAAAAGTAATGGTAAATTCTCAATTCGATGATCATTTTTACATATGAAGGCGTGAGTACTGCTTAGAAGTTGATTTTGTTTATATCGTTTGCATGGGTATCCATTTCTATGTATTCATATAAGTTTTGGTTTTCCAACCTAGATTTATCTTTATGGACTGGCTCGTCTCCAACAGGAGCTCTGAGCTCCCAGACACAAGGATCTCGCCTACAGTAATCTTTTGTCCTGAAATTAATTTGAGCTTCTAACTTATCTGAAAGAATTCACGTTTCCCATGCCAATTAATTTCAGATCATCCAGTCCCAAACTTCCTGCTTGGTTTGACCAGAAAAATTATGCCACTCGGCCTCGTTCCTGTGAAAATAGTGTTACTAATGAAAAGGTATTCAAGTGCTGTTTTAAGATATGATATGGCGATTGTTCAAGATTATAATCAATTCATACTTCTAAATGGAATATTTAACTGCACCTTCGTTAATAGTTGATGAACCAGGATTCTCTAGTTCCTTTCGAGTTGAAGAAGTCATGGAAGAAATGCTGTGCCCATGTTTACATAACTCGACTCATTAAGGTCTTGCAACTATCAGAGAGAAAATACGGGTTACAGGAGAAGCCCACTCACTCATCACAGAATGAAGACAGTCAAACAAATGCAATAAATGGTTCAATCTGTGTTGCCTCTTTTAACAATATGGCACATTCTACTGCTGAGAAGAATTCGGCAGATATACAAAATGCTGTTCTTTCGTATAAGAGGCTCCTTCAAGATCAGCAAAATGGTTCTACGACATCTGGGTTATGCACTTCGCAGAAACGGGTGGGTTTATTATCAACACTATGGGGGTTGATTTTTTTTCTCTTACTTTCTGAAAGTTTACTGGCTTTGCAGGATTCTGATTTCTTGTCATTGGCTGGTGGTGGTTGCGGTCTGGATTCTAGTGATAGAAACAACAGAACAGGTCGCAGTCATGAAGCTTTAAAACATTTTCACATTCCATACATGCAGCCACAGAATCAATCGGCCATGCTTTTATCACTGCCCCATAACGGTTATTCCTCTACCTTTCCTGGTCATCCTTCAACTGCAGCAGCACAGCAGGTGACTTGCTTTGTACACTCCAACGCCTTCTCATTTATTTTGCTTCCTGCACTAATACACTTGATTTTGGATGCTTACTGATTGTTGGATCTTGTATTTAAAATTGCTCAAGTTTTATATCTAAAATGGTCCGCGGTGGATAGAGAATGAAAAACATGCATGCTACAATTGCTTATTACTTTGTTATGAATAACCTTCTAATTGATGGCTATAAAATGACAATGCATTATCTGTTTGATTTATTCATGCAGGTACAGCTACCTCCATACCTTAGCAACACACTTAGCGGCCCTTCACATGTAGATGCTACAGTTCCTGGAAGACAACAGTTCGAGTCGGATGAGCAGCAGAAATGGATGGGTCAGTTTCCAGCTCAATACCATCCTGGTTTCCTCGCTCCTCATTTGCCCGACTGGCAAAATGGAGGAAGAGACTCAAGTTCCTTGCTTAACTATGCTCAGGCACTCTTCCCACATTTCCATGCTTCACTCGACTCGAAGTATAAGGGAATTTCGCCACCACAGCAGCAGCAGATTATAGCCAGTAATTCATCTCTACCTCATTCAAATGTGAGAAGACATTATAATCGCCTACCTTCTGGCTTTGAAAGAAATGGAGCTACATTTCACCCTGAAAGTTTACAACAACTGCAATTACTTTGCAATCAGAACCTTTGAAGTGGATCGAGTTTATTTAAGTACTGATCACTGAAGATCCTACTAATCGGGCCTTTGGAATGTGTCTAGAAGACGAGAATCATCCTACGTTTATTCTGGTGTTCGCACCTATTCAATATCTTTTTCTTAAATATCATCATGAATCCAGAGAACTTTGTTTGCTTTTATGCGGGCTTGTTCAAATATCATTCTTCTGATTCTCAAAATCAAGGAATGGGAACATAATTTACCTTTTTCTTTCGAAGCTGTCCAATGGAACTCTTAGATTGAAAGGACATATTGTAACGAAGAACAAAAGTTAAAATTTTGTCTATCGTATTGTTTGGTCTGTGTGCAAACCGAGTAATGTATGTCCAGAATGCCTTGTATTGATTTCAGTATACGGATCAATCGAAATTTGAATTGCTATTGTTGAATGACTAGGTATCATAACCGGACAGTATTAAACCTGGGGACAAATCTTGCACTCACTAAGAAGTGAAAACTTGTGACTAGATCGTCAAGATGGATGCAGGAAGAAGTTGAATTTGAAAGTGTACTTGAGTGGTACAGGGATAGTGATCAGCTCTTTATTACTCCGGCCTCCAATTTTAGTTTATTTTATTTTTTATTATTATTTTTTTAATGCACATTTGCCTAGTGCAATTAAATCTTCCTTACCAAACATGATATAAGCAGTTATCGTATACTTTATCAAATGGATGTACAAATTTTGGTCCACAAATCTAGTGAAAGTTCCCAAGCATTCAATCAATACACTCATCAATTTCTGGACATAAGAATACAAAACATTCTTGCACAAACGAAATTATTGCAAATGTCATCGACAATGATCCTATAGCATCATGAAAATAGAAGGCAAGAAGAGTCCTCAATTCCAAATTTTACTCCTGCTTTTCCAATTCCCCCATTCTCTCTATGATTGCCTGAAAACAATGATGTCAAGATTTGTCAAGGCAAAAAACCTTTGACAATTTGTAAAAAATAACAGATTTAAAGTTCTACTAAGAACTTAAGTGCATTCCATTTCAAATTGATCAACCTAAATATAAACCAAAGAAACCAGTGCAACATAATAAATGGATTACAATTTTTTTTACCTTCTTGCTAGTTTCTTGGAGTTCCCCGGCAAGTATGAACTCGTCTAATATGAGGTATACCTTTAAAACAACAGAAAATCAGTTAGGACTATAATAGCATGCTGAAACGTTGACAAGCACATGATATTGACAGTATAATGGTTTGTTATACAGGGCTTTCTAATAAAATCTACTGGTTGGCGTATAAAGAGAATCTGGTTTGTACTGCAGCATCATTAAGAAGATTAGTAGGAACCACACAGAATTATAAAACAAAAACAAAAACAACAAAGAGGGAGTTGGTTAATGAACTACATCAATGACTTCCAGTTAAATAAACGAATATTAAGTGTGAGAAAATTTGAAAAAGAAAGTGATTTTCGTGATTGAGAAAAATTTCCTTCAAAATCTACAAATAATTGGGAGGCACTCAATTTTTCCATTATTGGTCTATATTAAGCCACAATCACTTTAGGTCCCAGCTAACTCAGTTGGTCCTACAATATAGTCCATAGTCGCAAGCCCATTCGTCTTCTCCCAGTCAAGCCCTCTAGCTCAACCCCTATAAGTAGAGGGTTAACTCTTTGTTTTAGAAACACTTTGATTATTGAATACCAACCACTTCTATATCTAATTTCTTGTCTCCCTTTCAAATTCTTCTCAATTTTCATAAATTGCTATTTGTGGATTTCGTTTACGTGCTTTCTACATAAAGTTTCAGCTTGAACCTCTATAGCACGGACACTTCAATTAGGGTAGCTTGTTCGTGTCCGACACGTGTCGAATACGAGTCGATACCGAAACTTCTCGGACACTTCATGTTTCTTTTTACATTAGAAATATTATATATTGTTAATTCAAAGTTATTATCAAATAACAAATAGGTAATCATGTTTTAAAAATTTCAACAAGAAAAATTAATAACAAGTATAAAACTAAATTTATACTATATAAATGAAGAATTTTTAAGAATTTAATCAACGTGTCGTGTCTATACTTTTTTTAAAAATCGCGTGTCGGATATCGTGTCGAACACACGTGTCCGTGTCTGTGCATCATATGCTTGAACATTCAGTTCTTTGACTTCCAGACTACGACACTACGTCACTGTTAGAACAGTTTCAAAGTTTTGGATGTCTCGTGCTTATCACATGACTTAACACAATTAGTCTAACTTCAAAAACTTTGCATAAAGATTTTTGGGAGAAAACACAATTGTTGAATATTTTTTTTCTTTCAATTCAGAAACTCCAAAGATATTTCTCCTAATTTATAAAAATGTATTATGAAGGTGGTGCAGATGATTAATTAATATCCAAGCTATTCACAACAGTCATCAATAAACTCTAACCATACAAGATTTTTACATATAACTTTTAAAGAGGAAGAGGAGATTTTCCAGGGTAGATATGAGGCTACCACCACTTTAGCTAACCTGTAAACAGTGCGTAATGGAAATTTAAGCCCCTGTTTGATCGCCATTATTTTGAGGAAAAAGATTTTTGAATAGTGATTTTTTAGAGAATATATGGTTAAAACGTAGGGAAAAATTTTAGATTTACGTGCAAAATATTGTATTACGCAAATGTGTGGTTGAAAATGAGTATGAGAATTAAAGAGATTTGAAATAATGGTTGTAAAACAGGGGCTAAATTCAAACAAGATATGTACGACGGTCAGATGATGGACACAAGTGCAGATGAAATTATCACATGATGAGTAATGGAAAAAAGAATTCCAATGTTATAATGCACTGAACTTAAGACTCAAAATGATCAATTTGAGTTGGTAAATTGGCGATGTAGTAACATCTGAAAATCAAAAGGACGTGCAAACCTTGTGAAAATTGAACACTAAATCCAGCTCGCACACATTGCTGAAGAAGTGGTCCAGTATCTCCACAAATAAGTGAATGCTCTCCAAATAAGCTAACTCATTATCTGTAATATCTACACATAGTGAGAAAAACAATCCAGCATATCGCCTGTAGATAACCTTGTGGGTTCGGAACTGCAAAAAAAAAGTGGACAATTCTTTGATAAATTTAATGGAAGCATGTAACGAAAACCTGAAATAAATGATATATGTGTAGCAATTTATGACAAATAGTATAAATAGCTGCAATATGTGATAATAGGATACCCAACAATGAGTCAAGAAACCTGATCGTGCAATCTGAATCTAAATACAAGAAGAAAACATAACTTCTGTGCAAATCAATCCCTCATTCAAATCTAACAAATGTGTTAGGAAAGAGTAGGAAAACCTCTCATAAAACATACATCACCACAGAAACTCCCTCAAGTCAATAAAATCAAAACATAACAAATACCCGCAAAAGCTAATAGCATGCATACTCAGGAAGGACCATAAAGTGAAAACTTGCTACGATATCCCCTATGCAAATTACCATTTGCTTTACTATAGTCCTAGCTATTTTATCCAACTCGCTGCCTTTTCCCTTGCTGAGTTACAATCCTGTTCGATCATGTTGTTTGATTCTGAAAAACTATCACGTTTCTCTCTTCCTAAATGTAATATAAAGTAGAAGTCTAACAGACAGGTCAAGTTTCACACGGTATTCAGAAACAAGAACCTTAGCCGCATTTCACTAGGTCTTGGCTACATGACATAGAAAATAGACATAACTCCTGAGTGGACACCCTTTCCCTTTTGTTGATTTTTAATTTGACGTTTAATAGATTCCGGCCAACAAATTACAAGCAATCGATGAGACTGCTATAAACCAAAACGTGAATTCAAGCTCCCCCCTCTGTTCATCACAACAACATACAATGCAGCAAAGTATCATGATCTCAGTTTATACTGATGATCTTGAATGTTGTGAGTTATACAAAATTATGAGCAGGAAGCCACTACAACTGATTAATTTTAATAATTAAACCTCGAAAAATAATAGCGCGGAAATTGATAAAAGAAACGATCGACCGCTCAAAATTAGAACTTTAATAAATAAAACCTAATAGTTTAGAAATGTAAACCTCCACAAAATTGGTGAACTTGGGATCCCGATTTACAACCAATCGATGAACCTACATTAAAAAACGAGAAAAATCAAAATCCAAGGAAAAAAAAAATTAAAATACCCCAAAACTTAAAAAAAAAAAAAAACTAAACAATACCTCGTATTCGACTTTGTGTTTCTCAGATTCCTCGAGGGGAATGTAATATTTTGCTAGTCGAGTTTTTCCTTGCCTGTTCTGCAACAGTATGAACCGGATCTACAATTTTCAAAACAAGGAAAATAAAAACGAAATCATTAGATGAAAATTTCAAGCAGTAAACGCGAAAGAACAGAAGAAGCAAAAGGTTTACCATTTTGCCGAGATCGATTGAGCAT
>CAIGRS010298781.1:0-22676 GCA_903798395.1 Fraxinus floribunda
CCATATCTCTCTCATTTGTAGCCATGAATTTTGACTATATATTTCTCAGTGAGTGTGTGTGTTCAGGGATTTGGAAGGAAGGTTTTGGGATTTTCTCTGCGTGCAACTGTGCGTGTTCAGAGGTTTGGGAATGTTAGAGGGTGTTTTAACGTATTTATTACGTTATTAGATATCTTAATTAGTTAATAGGATATTAATCAAATTAGTTATTTTTTTAGGGTATGGAGCCTAAATTCCCCACTTATTTTTCCAATATAGTTGCTCTGTCATCAAAAGTAGACCAGCGTTTGTTGCTTCACGACTCGTGAGGAGAATGAAATTTGCCCACAAACTAGCTTCTCTAGCTACAACTTCGAGTGTTGAAGTGGAGTGGACGATTGTAAGTCAACATCTATTTCATTTGTTGTTCGATGTGACATATCTCAACGAGATTTGTTTTATCTTAAAATAAAGTAGGATTTCGATCAGAAAAACTTATTTTTTTCTATTTCATTTGGCTTTAAATTATTTAAGTTAAGCCATCTACAGTAAACAAGATCAGACATACTCGTTTGCCAACTTATCGTCATTTCTTTGCGTTGGGCAACATTGATTCATAGGTTGCAATAAGCCGTGAGGCATCTTACTGCAACATCCTTGCCACTTCTTGTTCCTTAATATAGACCGAACTCATCACATGATTAACAGGATGTCACGACTGCACCAGGGAAGGATTGGATCGTAGTCAATGTTGGTCAGAACTCGTTAAATTCTTGGTGGATGGTGATCCTGCTTGTGCTAATTTGGATGTGTTTTGAGAATTAGTCTTGCCTGCTCTGAGGCATATTTTGATGCTTTCAATTTCAAACTTGTTATGGGCAGTTCAGAGGCTTTCTTCTTGAAAAAACTCTGCTTTGTCCTGTATATGTGATTGAATCATGTACTTTTTTGCAAGTAATTTCTTGGCAAATGTGTTGTGATGTGAATGTATCAAGTCTACTTTCGACAGATGACACATCATGTAGTTCGTTAAACTCATCGCTATACACATTCTTTTTTGCCACTTGATATTGAGCAAGTTGACCTGCAAAGAAATCCTTAAATGGGGTGTTTCAACCACAAATAATTCTGGAAAAGTTATGTCATTCATCCTCGTTGGGGATGAGCACTAGTCTAGCTGACAATTACATGATATTAAATGAAATATTCATTTAAATGCAAAATCGCATCTTGTTTAATTGAACGTCAAATCAGAGATGAGAAATAAATTACTAAATTATTTTTCAGGTACGTGAGAATAGAGTCGTAGGCACAAGTACTGTTTTTAACATAATGCGAGTAGAATCCTAACAGCTAGGTCTCCACACTAAATATAACTGTAACATGATGCTGCCCAAAGCTTATACGAGGAAGAGTCCTTTACAATCTACTCATTTTGACCAAGCCTGAAATTAGAGAACCTAGATACAATAATAAATTTGCACACGGAGAGTGAAGAACGAAGACAGGGAATTCACAATGACTTCTATTACTAAAAGTATCTCCATGATATACTCAAGTAGAAGGAGGCCACATCAAGCACGAATATGGGGTTCAAACAGCTTTACACAAGGATTAGGATCATACTGCAAAATTTCTGCGGCTCGTTCAAACTCTTCCCTGAGGACTCTTATGCTATACTTGTCCACCACTCGACCAAGATCGTGGGATAACTCAAATGGATCCTCTATGCATATCAAGTGACGGTCATTACCAATTCTTTTAGTCCAATCTTTAGCTCTCTTGCTGAAGGTACAAAGTGATCATGATCAGCCATTGTGCTTGAAGGAATACAATATTTTCCCTTTTTCCATTTTTCTTCTGGTTGGGGTGGGATTTGGTAACAGGGGACATTACTTCAACTATATCCAATTTCGTTTCACCAGTTTTAATCACATGCACTTTTACTTATATGACAAATCTCAGGGCTTCCACTTATCATTGCCAAACTGAAATGACATAAAATATCCTAGTTTGAAAATTTTTAACCCGTGTGCATCTGAAATTTGACGAACTAACAGCATAGAAACTTTAAATTGTTTGTGTGATGCTAATTTTATTTTCTTTCTAAAACTACCTAAATATTTGATATCCAAATTATCCATACAATCAAGTTCATCTTTTTGTCCGTAACTAAAATATAGAATATAGAACTATATTCACATGCAAATGTTTCTTACCTCAGTGTGCATCCTGTTCGAACAGATATAACATCATTTGCATAATCATGAAAATATGCCCAGTAGTTGAAAAAAGCCCAAAGCAACTGAGCAATACTTTCCCTGTTCCGGGACCCAAAATCACAAAGCTTTTCAACTTGATCGAAATAAGCACATTCAACATTGTCTATAGTTAGAGAGTAAGTGAAATCCATTCCCTGTAGAAGGACGAGAAAAATATAATAAGAGTAAAGACAAACAATGTTTGTTACCAGCTCCCATCTCTTAACCCCGTCCCATGTATACACAGCCCCTACATGGAGGAATGGTTATTTCCAAGTTCTACTGAAAAGAAATCCAATAGTTATATAATGAAACCCAAACCAGTTACATATTTTCAAAGGCATGCGTAGATAGCTCTAATATAACTACTGAGAAATTAAATCATCATCAAGATTATTTTTACGAAGAAAAATATGAGTTACCAGCAGACTGGTGTTATGGAAACAATTTGGAAGTGTCTCTATCAGAAATATCTAACATCATTAAGTCATATCACTCTAAGAATGTAAATCATTGTTAACAAAGAAAAGTCTCTACCAGAAATCTAAAAGTAAAAGAATAGCAGCAAATGCACTTCAATTGAAAATATAATAATACCTGCAAGCATGGAAGAATAGCTGGTCTCCGCTGCTGTAAGAAATTAATGCACATTAACACATACCTGAAACAATGTTAACTAATTAGCCAAAGAAAGTAATATACTAAGGTTGGGAATGTAAAGATAATAGACAATTCAAGACTCACGCATAACTAGACAGTGTTCCTTGGTAAGTTTCATTGACTCCTCGTGATTTAGCCCAGTGTTTCACAATGAAAGCCAACTGCCGCAGTCTCACATCTATTAGTGCATAATCCTGAAGCAGCTTTGTATTTACAACTGCCAGCATGTTGTTCATGCAAATGTCACCGGAAATACCAGTGACTGGATCCATGAGCTTAACTATGGGAACCCTGGCACGTGTAAGTGCCTGTGAATAAAATATGAAATTGAAACTAAGATCAATACATACATTCAGGCTCAGACCTCCATATACATGAGATAAAAGGGTAGAGGGAGCAAACCATATCATTCAAAAAAAAAACAGATGCCACAGTTGGGTAAGGATATGTCAACCTTTTGAGTTTAACAACAAAAAATTAGTTTCAAATTCAAGTATAAGAATTAAAAGAAAGACATTCACCTGTACATTCTGAAGATTGTCTGCCTGCAATATATCAGCCAACTTTAACAAGACCTCAGACTTGTCTGAATTTGCAGCCTCCATCACAAGGCAAACATCAATGTCACTTTTTGAAAAGTCAAATGAGTTAGCACATGATCCATAGAGATGCAATTGAGCCTCAGGCCATTCTTTGCTAACAAGCTTCTCCAATAAAGTCAACAATTGTTTTTGCTTAGCCTTTTCTTCATCAAGTGGGATCAACGAGTCATAGATAGCTAGGAATTCAGCATTCAACATGTTTATGTCACTACGACACATTGTCTGCCTTTTCACATTCCTCATCCTCTGGTTAAGTATCCATTGCCCTCTCTTATCGGATCTATGATCCTGACCATGGAAAAAAGAGATTTATCAAGAAAAGTTCATACCTCTGGGCTCTAGTTGAATCGTCATAAAATTCAGATATGAGCAAATATATTCAAACAAATTAAAGAAGTCTAAGAGAATCCTTTAGTTGGAGAAACAGTAACCAACTGCTAAGCATCCAAATCCTCGTGTCAATCAATGTTCTTATAAAATACAAAAACAAAAATCATATACTACACCCACATTCCCAGACAGTAATGTCACTCTTTTAGTCACCATACAGATCTCATCCCAAATACTTGTTATTCATCCTTTGTGCACACTATTCAACAAGAAGTATTTGATATTCTGCCAGAATTTTAAAATTTTATGCACTAAAATGCTAGAAGTAAAGGCCACTTGTTTTGATAACATCTAATCTCTACCTAGCCAATATATTTCATTATATAGCTAAGAAACAACCTTGCATGCAGAAATTTTCCTTCAATTGGACCCTTGAAATTGATATCTATAGTTCAAAAAGATCAGATTCCCTCGAAGTTCTTCAGGAACCTTCTTACATAAGCCTGTCCCCATCCCATTACCTTTGTCTAATAATAACTTGACAAGTTACGCACAGATATTTAGGCAAGTAGAAGGGGAGATTTTTTGTTAACAATACACGTATCAAGTGGGGTTCTCCAACAGCACTTAAAGTGCCTAGTGTTTGGATTTAATTTGGAATGGAAAAATGAGAAAGGAGGGCTGTGCTATCCAGGTAAGCTTATCTCTATTTGGATAGCCCAGGTATGGAAATAATTTCCAGGTCAAGTGAAAATATGAAATTCAAACCTACTTTCCTATTAATAGCAATTAGAGCACTCTTGATCACAAAGCAATAGAAATATTATATTTGAGAGTTTCAAATTATATTATAAGCCCTAAATAACTGTCAATAATCTATTAATGCATACAAGCCTTTTTCATCTTATTTTATTTTTAATCATGTTTTTCCTACCCCCACGGTCTCATGAGCAAAGTCTATACATTACCCAAGGTTAGTTGGGTTACATAATTCCCAATACATTCAGAAATCACATTTATGTGCTATTACCCAAATCTCTGAGCAACATGAGCATAATCACTTATTTTAAATCCAGAATAACAGAAGCACAGGACATGGAAGCAAAGCAAACCTTGACCCGGTGATGTTTCTTCTTTTTATCACTTTTCTCCTGATATTCGTCCTCAAGTCCTAAAGAATTCACAAGTTGTTCCTCCAAATCATCCAACTTATTCTGCCCTCGAGCACCATTCCCCAATTCTTTCCCACTATCCAACTCACCATGAAATTTCCGCTCAGAATCCTCAATATTAGAGGTCGAAACCAAATGAAGATTGCTGTCAGTTGGCGGAGCAGGGCAATCAAGCTTGCTATTTGATCCCTTCCCATCCAAAATACGAGTACCACATACAACATTCTTGTCCGAAAATATCCTCTCCTGTTTAACTCTAAGATTATCATTCAAACCAACGGTTCTATGGCTCAAACTACCCTTACCCTTATTCAGACTGTGCTCCAAGCTTCCCTCTCTAGACCCATACTCCCTATTTCCCACATTACTTACATTGCTTGAAAACCTAGGCCTCGGAACTACAACTGCATAATTCCCATTATGCCTTTGATTTCCCCTGCTGTTACTATTATTACTCCTTGGTTGCCCATAACCCTTCAAGATACTCGAGTTTCTATGTGAGTTCTGATTAATCTCAATTGAATTCTGAGAATCAACTCGAAAACCATTCAATCTTCTATTACTCCCAAGATCATCCTCAAAATGTGAGTTTCCAGATTTACCTCTTTGACTTAAACTCTCTTTCAAAGCACTGCCATTCAATGCGGTATCATTATCAATGATTTTTCTGTTTAAAACATCACTGTCTATGATTTTTCTGTTTAAAGATCCAAAGATGATATTGGGTTCTTCCCGATCAGCAGGGAGCTGCATCGAATTCTCCCCAAAACACCCTAATTTCCTTAGATCATCACCCAACGAGGTGTGGTGAAACTGATGACTATACTGATCGGAGGAGTGACTGAAACCCCCAGGTGGTGCGGGAAAATTAGGGTTCAAGTTAAAATTAGGGTTTTGAGGGAAGCAACTGTGAGGGGCAAAAAGTGGCGAGGAATGCAAACTCGACCACTGGCCGTAAGCAAACTCACGACCGTTCGATGAAAATACTGGCTGCGACTGCAAGAATGGTGTAACTGTATGCCCCACAGCCACAACCGCTGGATCAAATGGTATGGTTTGGGAAGGTGGGTTTTGCTGGATTTGCACAGGGTGTAATTGCTGTGGTTTCTTGAGGAGCTGGAGAAGAAACTCCCCGCCTTTCACCGGCGGCGCGTCACCTCCACCATTATCCATGGCGGCGGAGAACAGTAAATCGAAATATGAGGATTATAACTGGATATTATTGAACCTCAACACAGATTACTTGGGATTTTTAAGGAAAGATCGGAGAAAACAGTAGTTTTTAACTTCTTAGTTTTTACAGCTAGATAAACGTGGAAGAACATTATGCGCAGTCAAACGTGTGATTTTATAGAATACTGATACTGATACTGAAGTAAGGCAAGTAATTACTTTTCAACTCTTGTACTTTTGAAATGTTGTTTCTTCAATCAATAAACTTATTATTTTAAAACTTACAAATTTGTTTATCACGTCATCAAAATCATTAATTTTCAATAAAAAGGAGATAGAGGAACAAGTAGAAAACAACTTTGATCACTGTTTGTGTCACTTTGAACTGTTTAAAATTGATGATTTAGCTCCTGTTGGACCACATTCTTTTTTTCATTCTCATTCTTCTACTCATTTTCAACTACACATTCTCCAATAAAATAATATTTTTCATCACATCAATAACTTTTCCTTCTTTTTCAACCACATATTCCCCATCACATCAACCAAAAAAGTACATTCTTTCGAAAATAATGTACACCAAACGAGAGCTAAACAAGTTGAGACATCAGACCAGACTGAATTTCAAAATTTTGTTACTTTTATTGTTCAACTACATCCATTTTAGCGTACTAAATATGTCATAAGCTTTTATTCGAGAACTTTTCAACCAAATATCGATGAAAGTATCCNNNCCCCCCCCCCCCCACACAAACTTTTTTTTTTAAATCGTGTTTGGTATTGATTGAGATATAAATTTTAATCTAAATCAAAGTTAACAATTAATTTTAATAACATATTTCATAGAATCCATAACTGATTTAACTTTTATCAAAATTTACTAAAAGATTGATTTTAATTTCCACCAAACAGGGACAAAATCACAATAAATTTGAATTTCGATAACATGCTAATTTTAAAAATTCTCTGACGACTGTACGCTAATAGAATCTACAAATTGTTTATGTCATCTCAAAGTTTATTTCAAAAACTACATTATGGACATAGCGAATAGTCCAAATAAATATCAAAAATAGTTAATAATATGTTAAACGTAAGTTTTAAAGAAAAACGTCTAACTCGCATTTTTTTCAAAAAAAAATTCAATTATTTCATTAAGATTTACTATTTTTGCGATACAAACTTCTCAATGTAATTTTCATCATTTTATTAGGAAAATTTATGTGGAATATGACATTAAAAATTTCGAAATTTTACATCCGAAAAAGTCATATCCCATGTAAATTTTCGAATGCAAAATTATATGGGGTATGATTTTTTTTGGACGTAAATTTTCGAGTGTAAAATTTCTCTCAATTTCTTTGTAAGTTCGATTATACCCCCCTAACTTTTATGTTCTACGTCTGTCCCTGCTCATAAGATTAAGTAATTATTGTTTACACAACTAAAGTCAAGGGTGAATGAGTTTCTCCCATCCACTTCTCCCTAAAAAAAGAAAAAAAATAATACGAAGTGACGTTTGGTATACAACTTTGAAACAAAAAGTAGCTAATTAAAAAAAAAAAAAAATTTATAGTTTTGTGAATGTTGGGAAACAATGTAAAAGTATAGTTGTTTTTTACACTTTGTTTGAGAAATAATTATAAACAACTTAAATTATAAATGTATAGATGTGAAATATATGAATAATTAGTTACTTCATTGCTTATAAACATGAACCAAGTATTGGCTAAAATAATAAAATTATTGTTTAATGTGAACTTTTAATTCTAAATATATTTTGAAATATTCCTTTTTGACTTTTTACGGTATCAAAAGTTACTGAGAAGTATTGAGATGCGTGATTAGATAGCTACACTGTAAATAATCTAAAAATTACGAAATGAAGAACTGTTCACCAGTAGACGATGACTGCTACAATAAGAAAGTGAAAAAGGAAGAAAAAATGTAACGGACTTGAATAGCTTAAAATGATGTCCTAAAAGTGTTATTTGCACCATCTCCTTTCAATTAGAGATGTTTTAGGGACCCCAACAAATAGTCTTACCAAAATCTTCAATCTTTTAACCGAATTGCAAAAGTAGGAACATAATCTAGAAAGAAGGAAAAAATATGAACATTTAAGAATCTGAATTTGTTTTAGAAATTCATAATCTTAGGAACACAAGTTTGTGATGCTTTTTATGCAGGGGCGGATCCAAGAATTTTTTGTGTACAGGCTAAAATCTAAAAGTCAGCAAGGTAACAAAAATAATTCATGATGCCGGCAAAACAATAACAACAAGCATTATACCAACAAGGCAACATTTCAACAAAACAACTTAGGAATTGTAAAAATAGAAAAAGGACAATAAACAAGCGATAACCATAAAAATAACTCATTTGGCGACATTACAAGCAAAAAAAAAAAAATGTAATGTCCAGAAATACACGACAACATGAGAAACTTAAGAATATGTAATTAGTAATTATTGACCTCAAAACTTCCAATTTCCTCAGCATTCAAGACCTACCATAAGAATTCGCATTTCCTTCTTAGTGAACAACCGGATCAAAAGTTTCGTAAATGATAATCCCATTTCTGTTTTTTATCTATGCAAAACAGAAATAAAATTCAAATGTCTGCATACTATAAACTCGACAAAATATTGAAGTTCACTTCATTGTTTAGTAGATGACACAAAGAATTGGAAGTAACAATAAATAAGAGTCAGTATTTTATTTGATGAATTGAGAATCTAAATGACCTTTAAATTACTATACATTTCCCATTTCATAAAAGAAAATCCAGTAATCACTGTGTGTATAGTTCATTTAAAATGAAAGAATTTGCATCTTGAGAACCCCAGATCCAAGCCACATGGAATAGCCAAAACAAAATCAACATTGCAAAAAATGTATTTGTGACGAAGGTGGATCTATCAAAGTCAGCAATGTTAGAGAGAGAAAGGGGAATCGGCCAAATAGTAGAGGGAAAGTGAGAACTTAGTGGGCTACACTAAAAAAGCGAGGGGAGGGGGGGTGCTGGATCTGGGCTTAGACGAGGACGGACTATAGTCCGGGCCAGCCCGTGCTTGGAGCCGTCCCTGTTTTTATGTGTTTTCTTATCAATTTCCATCCACATATATAGTGAATAATATCTACGAACATGAAGAGACTTGTACACCGGACGAAGAGGTAGCCTTTAGAAAATGATAGAAAATATGGGTAATGGGTTGCCTATGTGGGGTGTCTCGGCCCACAAGACATCAAAAGGGTTGGAGAGAGTGATTTGAATTCGGAATTCAAACCTACAACTCCACATAACTCCCATAAAAACCTCCAATTTTTGTCTAACAAAGAAGAGAGAGAGATGGTAGAAAATAAGTGAAATTCTTATAAAAAATTACTCAAAAATGGAAAAGTGCCTAGAAAACTCATAAAACTATGCATTTAGATTGTGGGTAATAATCCACATCCATTGTAATACATGTTAAATTTGACATTACATGATACAATTGGGTTATGAATCTTATATGTAAAGTTTTCAAATTTTATGTGGTCTTTAATGGCATTTGTTTGGTAATTTACTACTTTCCCTACATTAATAATTATGTAGTAAGATTAATATGGTTAGATAGTCATCATTAGCTTTCCGACCATATAAAGAACTTAAATTTTGAACTTAAAACGAAGAAATTGCAAGGTTTTGAAATTTGTTTGTATATCTAAATTTTCACATGAAGATCCGTAAAATCCAAAACTTCATTACATGATAACTTCTTCTACACTGTATTTCATGCTTCCTATTTGATATGGATGGATAGATCTTCTCGAAACCTTTCTAATGATATAAATATTATTACTTTTGGCCATGAAATGAAGAAATTATGGTCTCCCAAAATTTGGATATAAATTTGACTTTTTGCATGAAAATTGATAAAATTCGAAATTTCATCACATCATAACTTCTTCTACATAGTGTTTTATGTTTCTCATTTAATATGGTTCGACAGATCTTCTCAAAACATTTCTAGTGATATAAAGATCATTAATTTTGATCTTGAAATGGAGAAGTTATGAGTTCTCGAATTTTGGTTGAAAATCTGGAATTTTGCATAATTTTTTTTTTTTTGACATGTTCATTCTCGGACACATCTGTAGCCTTAAAAAATAATTTTGCAAAATCTGACTGCACAGGTAAACTTAGATTGTCAAAACTAGTTGGATGACCAATTGAATTTTTTTTCAAGGACGGTATAGTGGCCTTACGCGACACAATTTTTTTTTATTAATTTTTTAAAAAATATTGTAGATTGATTGCCCAGGTGAAAACGCGTGCAAAACTCGATTTCAATTCTAAAAACAACATATTTGTCCATGAATTATTCTTGATTTTTCAGTATAATTGAATTAATTTTTGAATAGTTAAATTTATTATTTTTATTTAATGCTTAACATAAATTTGAAAAATCATTAAAAATAATTTTTAACTTTATTAAATTATGATATTTTTTTATTAAATAAAGACTATTTATTAAGTGGTATTTGGCTAGTGGTAGTTATTTTTTTTAAGTACTCTCATTTTCTTTGAAAATGAGAATTACTCCAAAAGTATTTAAAATACCACATTTTAATATGTTCATGAGTTGTGTAGGTATTTAATTAGATTATATGAACCATTGTGACTTGATTTCTATTTTGTGGTTGTTCAAATATGACTGGATCTATGAACACTTGTAGCATTCTTAAAGATAAGGCTAGAAATGCTAGAGTTATAAAACTTGTTAAAAAACTAAGTGCTTAATAAAATTAATAAATGGATCTGGAACGTAACTTAGCGAAAGACGTGAATATTTTTGGGACATTTTTTGGTGATAAGTAGAATATGAGAATTTTGATGTCACTTCCTATTTGTTGGGATTTTATTGCAAGAGATATTAAAGTGAGGTTGAGAATCTGCATAATAAAACTTAAATGATGTGAGTTTTATTATTCAATTATAAGTGGAATTATTTTCTGGGAGAATTATTTGTGATATCATGATATATGTTACAATTGGATAAATTTGCATATTTATACTTTTATTGCACATTATGGAATTATATTATTAAATTACATAACATCTGTTAATTCGTGAATTGTTATGAATTCTAAGGTCGGTAGAATTAGTGAGATTTTTACTAAAACCTATGTTGTTAGTTAATTGATGGTTCGGTGATTGAAAGATTTAGAGAAAGTCTCACCTATAACTATTTTGATTCACCAACTAAATGGGAGTTCTCAAGCTAAAAGAATTAATGTGATTCTTGCTTAAAACTCATAAAATTTTGCATTGTGAAATTATGTTTATGATAGTGAAACAATAGGACTGTGAACGATGATTGGGAACATAGTTAACTTTCAACTTTGTGTATGACGTTGAACTATCGTCTACGTTAATTTACGTTAATGCAAAAATGTATGTGTGCATAAATGGGCATTTATTGAGGATAAAAATATCTCTGAAATCTGATAGATCATGACATCAAAATCTATAGTTGTTGAGCTTAATAAAGGTGATAAGCTAAATGTGATAACATTCGGCATGATAAGATTAAGAGTTTATTAGATGAATATAATGCTTTAGAGAGCATCAATCAAGTAATAAAAGGCTTGATGTAGGTCATACTACCCTAAAGAATGAAGATCAGAACTTTGTCAAGTACAGGAAAAGATAGATTCTAGTACTTGAGCAGTTAAATTGTTAAATTCTATTATAGATGATCTTTTCTCAAATGTGACCGAACTGAGATGATTAACACAGTGTTCAATTTTTTTTGTTGGTCACAATTCTTTCTTGGTAAGTAATAAGTTCATACTAGTCTTTTTTCAGTGGATGGGAACTTTGAAGGTCAATATGACTTATAATCTGAAGTGTCAATTTTCTCTATTGACACTACCCACTATATGAGTTAAAAGACATGAGACTCGATGTTACTAAATCTCAAGGACATATTTGTGTAACAATGTTCTAGTTTGTATAAGATTTTGGATCTTAAGTTTTAAAGGAACTAAAACAAATGCGGATAATGAGGAGACTAAAAAAGGGACCAAGAAGAACATATCAAATAGAAGTACATTAAAGTAGTTTTGGTAAGGATCAATATATTATAAAGGTTCAAGTATTTCAGTTATACGGTTTGAATTCTTAGCTCAAAAGTAGATAGGATAGTTAGGATAAATGATATTGCACTTGAGTATGTTCATCTTAGTGTTGTTTACGTGTCAACACTATACATATTGGATATTATCTTATGTGGATAGTAGATTCAAGAATTAGAAACCCACTTTATATGTGATTAAAAAGTGTGTTTAATCTATTGTTGAGTCTTTGACTTGATACAAAATAAATATATACAAATAATGAATATGGAGTGGACGTTTACATGACTGTTATATGCAACTTTTTGTTGCAAAGTGGATAAATTGACCTTCTATTTAATATTAAGATAATATCAAAGACTCCATTAACTCCATTAAACTTGATCTCAGTTGTTGTTTTTTCTAAAAGTGGTCTCCTACTCAAACTTATACGTGGTAGTTCTATTCGTACTCATAGTGGTGATGTTTAATTATGGTTCTGAATATTTGTGCAATAGTTTGAGGTTTTGAGTTGAGAAACCCATTCAAAATTGTAAGAGCTAAACTTCCACAGAGTAAATCTATTTGAATTTCTTTGCGGGCTATGATTAAAAGAGAAAGAGATGGAACATCATATTTTCATTACATTTAGAGATGGATTCATGCATTTCAGTTGTGCATCTGATTTTCTTTGTATTGATTTAGACTTTTCTGAAGCGGAGTAGAAAATTAGATTACGGAAGTGAAGAGTTTGATAATTGTTTAAGAGCATGAATCTCTATCTCGAGAGTTCAATGATCTAAATAATGAAAGAGAAATTCTTATTCGATTGATTATTCTTTATTCACCAAAAACTATATGGTGGACTAGGTAGAAGGAATGAAGTATTGTTGAATATGATGAGGCTTGCGATAGTATAGTCCAATACGCGTATTTGTTTTTGGAAATAGGGTTGATTAAGTGCAACCGTTACTTATTGGAATTTTCTCTATGTTAGTACCTTCAAAATCGTATAGGCTTTGGACCAAATGTGGATTATCTTAGACTTGTGATCAACTATGTAAGTTTTTGGATTTTTTCAAATGAGTTTGAAAACATGAGTTTGTTAAGAATGAAATGTATTTTGATATTTTTCCCAACTGGGGGAGAAAAGTTTGTAGAATATTATTGAAATTAATATTATGTGTATTCATGAATCAGATTTGAATGCACGAGAGTTGTTTTAAACATCTGATTTAAGTGGAATCTATTTCCAAGTGGGAGCAATCCTATCTCCGAGTGGGAGCAATTGATTTAAAAAATCCCTTACTTATATGATACAAAAAAGAAAATTTGAAGATAGTGATGGAAGTATATGTATGGAGTATAGAATTTCAACCATATTTGGGATGTGGTAAAAATTTTAATTAGACATTAAGTTTATTGAGAAAATTCATGTTCTTGAGAACTAAGTTGAAGACTAACGAGTTTCTGACAAATAAAGATCACTTTTTTAAAAAAGGTTATACTTGATATAAGTGTTTTGAATTAGGATAAACTTTTTTCATGACAGTGAGATTCACTTCTGTACGCCTATGCTTGTTGTCATAGTGTTATTAAACTTAGAGTTACATCAAATAGACCTAGAGGCTGTATTTTATTCTCAAATGAGAATTGAATAAAGAGATACACATGATTCCACTTGTAGAATTCATGTTAAAGGCTTTTAAGTAATTTGATAACTTTATAGTTAATAGTGTTATTAAATTTAAAGTTACTTCGAATAGACCTAGAGACTGTATTTTATTCTCAAATGAGAACTAAATAAAGAGATGCACATGATTAGACTTGTACAATTCATGTTAAAGGCTTTTAAGTAATTTGGTAACTTAATAGTTATACTCATGGCCTAATACAGTCATCTTAACAGTGATACTTATTTTTTTAAGAGGGTTTAAATCTTATACAAATTTCATCATATGTATGAAAATCACTGTATTTATATAAATATATAATGGTATGTAGTAATTCTAATTTTGATGTTGATATTGGATTAGCTAAGCATGAGAAGGAGTGTATACAGACCATTTTGAAATAGTTGTCCTCAACCTTTGTGATGAAGGACACGGGTTTAGCAAAGTTGTACATTTTGTATTTGTTGTCGAAGAAATAACTTGTGATTGGAATAAATGTACAAATATCGACTAAGGACGAGAGTAAGTTGAGCACAAATAGTTATTGGACTTGTGCAATCTTACTATATAGAGTAGTAAGAAGCATATCTTGTAGCATATATCTTGACACTGGAGAAATTGTTTAATATAGATATATTGGGCATCTAATGATACTAGTTGTAAATATAAGATCTATGATAGTTATGCAATTATCTCATATGTTGAAGATCTCAAATATCATGACGGGACCAAACACTCGATAGTATTTCCTTGAGAGACATTAGCAAAGAAGATGTCTTTGCAATATGTCTATGTAAATAATGGTGTGTAATCATCATACTCTAAAATGTTTAGAGATATACTTGTTGGTAATGTCGAATCTCTAAAATTAAAAAATTATGTAGAATATGATACTTATTGTATCAGAAAACTCTTGATTGAGTTTTATGTGTCCGTAGATGAAAATTTTTGAGTTCATGTGTAATCTATTGTTGTGATTTCGAGATAATATTTTACATACACATATAAAATATGTCGAATATGTTGAGATTGGCTCACTGACATGAGCAATCGCTTAAAACATTCTCGAGTTTGCATAGATGAGACATAGTGATCATGTTGTGTACATGATCTAGTCACCTTGATGTGATTATAATAAGTAATCAATATGGATTTCACTATCCTAAGAACTGTTTTATAGCTAAGTCGATTCTTGATTGGAGATAGCCTAGAGGAATAAATATAAGGAGAACTCAAGTTAGGTATTGTGGAATATCTAAACTAGGATCTGTATGGTGTTATTTGTTTATAAATGATATGACATACATCCTAAAAAAGGGAGAAAACGCCATAGCACGTGTTTCATATCACATGTGCATTTATGACCAATATTAGGTAAATGAGTGAATGGATCCATGCTTCCTCACTGTGAGACCTTGAGGTTTATATAACCTCATATATACTTTTATGACTTTTGACTGTTTCATGAGATTTTATTTC
Organism: Fraxinus floribunda; assembly: GCA_903798395.1. Lineage (NCBI taxonomy): Eukaryota > Viridiplantae > Streptophyta > Magnoliopsida > Lamiales > Oleaceae > Fraxinus > Fraxinus floribunda. The sequence continues at coordinate 15,432 of CAIGRS010298781.1, forward strand.
GATGTTGCTACTTTAGCATGTTGTAATAACTGTGACTGATTTAGTTTTATGGGACATGTTTAGATAGTAGCTGATTTAAGTCGAAGGATTCGAGTGGGAAAGAAAAACTATTTTAACCAACATATATTTGTATTCACCAGCCAGAAAATTTTGTTTAACTATTTTGGGTATAAGATACAATCATGAATACAATAGTAAGATGTGAGGTTCAAGTATGTTCCATAAATACTTAAGGGATTGAAAATATTTGAATTAATGTTGAAAAATAAGTTTGGGGGTATAGTGAGATGTAATGTTCCTCTAGTGGAACTACTATATATTCCTAATAGGTTTATAATACCGTGAGCTCTAATATTACTCGCTAGTCACTAGATCTATTTGTTGTATGATTGTTTGTAAGATATATCTTAAAAATATCTAACATTTGATGTTCGTTGTCCTTGGTAGTTCGAATCAAGCTTGTAAGTGAGAGATGTTATAAAATATGGGTTATGGGTCGCCCATGTAGAGTAACCCGACCCACAAGGCATGAAAAGGGTTGGAGGGAGTGATTTGGATTTGGAATTCAAATTTACAACTCGCCATAACTCCCAAAAATCTCCAATTTTGGTCTAGCAATGGAGAGAGAAAGATGGTAGAAAATAAGTGAAATTATTATAGAAATCACTCAAAAATAGAAAAGTGTCTAGAACCACATATATGGCATGAAAACTCGCAAAATTAGCCATTTAAATTGTGGATAATAATCCCCTTCCATTGTGATTGGAATTGGGACCATTGGAGAACAAGAAAAAATAGATTTTGGAGTTTTGAAATGCAAGGTAATTCAACCACATAAGGATCTAGGAATTCATTATTTCAAGTAAGAAACTTGACCCAAGATTCATGTTAAAATATGTTTCGAATTACTTTAAAAAAACTCAAAATTCTTGAATCATGGCGAATGTGCATCTGCGCTACTGCAAGTCGAAATCTCGAATAACCTTAAGCTTTGAACATGTTATTCCTTTATCAATACTAACAATGTCACGCACATGAACTCTCTAGTTGTATTTGTTCAATAGAAAAATCTGCTTAGGATGTTAATGGCCATGCACATACTTGTTTTCGTGAACTTTTTAGAAAGGTAACTATATCTTTCCTTTTAAAGTGGCACCACATCTAAGTTACATATAAGTGAAGCTGGTATAGTGTCTTTGTTCCAGTTTAAGACATCTGTACCAAGTAGTAAGCTTTATTAAGGATTTTATAAACTCAACCCTCCAACTATAACACAAGCATTTGCATCAATAAAGTAGGGCATAAATTGTAAAAACTACAAATTATCCACTTATCTAATGATTTGATATCCTTTGAACCTATGATTTACTCATTTTGTAATGATAGGTAATGTTCTTTTCATTGGTGGATTTATTAATTAATGAGTTTCAATCCCATGCTATTTATTGTTTGCTAAATTTTTAGCAAGATGCTTTGTAAATGATAATCAAATTCCCCCTTGACAATACATATGTAAGAGAATTGTTCCAGTTTTTATTAATTTTTTAAAATAATTGTTCCTTTTACTCATATGTTCCTATTGTGAACATCAAAATAGGCTCGAGCTAAAGTGGGCTTGACTACCACATAGTATCATGATAAAAGACTCATTCTTTGTATCTAATGGAAATTCATATAGAAGGCCTTGAGGCCACTCAGTTTCTTTTCCTATTTTTGCTAATGCAACAAATTAGAATTTCGTAGTCAAGTTTGAATACACATTTGTTTCTTAGACCTCCAAGAAACATCTCTTCCTCCAAAAGTAAACAGTCAACCTAATTTTAACTTATTTTCACTCACACTAGATATCCAACTATTACTACTATATACTTCTAGAATAGCTGGAAACTTGGATTATTGTAGCCACTGGTTTTAGGTCCTTCTATATAACCAAGTACCCTACCAATAGCTTTCCAATGTTTGACACTAAATATACTAAGTTTACTCACTGCAAATGCAATACTAAGTCTTGTACACTGCACATCATACATAAAGACTGCCAATTACACTTGCTTATTTGATTTCTACAATAGTCCTGCCATCATTCATTATAAGTTTAACATTCGGATCAAATGAGGTATTCACTTTTTATGTTCAAATGTTTGAATTTATTTATCATATTCTCAATACAATGTAACTGTAGTAGTGAATAACCCCCATATTATTGAACACTTAGATACTTAATATTATAGCTACTTGACCGAGATCCTTCGTTTTGAATATGGTAGATACAAGCAATTTCCTTTCTTTTATGCCGTGGGATTACTTACAACCAACTTGTCGTCTATATACAAGCACACAAAGACAATATATTTACCATATAACTCAGTATATAAATATTTATTTATTGTGTTATGAGCAAAACCAAAACATAGGATAGCATTATGAAATTTCTTATGCCGTTCTTTGGGTGCAATTGTTTTAGATACCAACTTCACCAATTTACATATTTTATTTTCATTATCGGGTAGTATAAAGTCTTTCGGTTGTTTCATGTAAAATATCCATTTAAAATGTTGTTTTAATTTCAATTTGATGAACATATAAATCATAAACATAAACTATGGCAAATAAGATTCTATTAGAAGTAATTGTAGCTATAAGAACACAAGTGTCGAAGTATATATTCCTTCATTTTCTTGATATCCGTAAGCTAATAATCTATCATGAAAGGTTTGGATCAAACCATCGCTGTTTTATTTCCTCCAAAATACCTACTTACACCTTGGTTTTAATCTCGTTGAGTTTCCATAGGAGTTTAAAAATTTTAATCAACACTTAGTAAATCTTAAAAGAACTACACGTCCTAGATTCTATAATAACGAATTCTAGGTTACTAACCTATAGCTTTGGGACAGTGTATTCAATCGAAACTTTCAATGACTTTTTGAACTTTAAAAAGTTTAGAAGTATTCAATGTAGACTTTTGGAAAGTCTCTAAAAGTATTGATGGATTCAATGGAGAACTTTTATAGATTTTTAAAAATTTTATAAAAGTCACGGTGCATTCAATTAAAACTTTTTAGAAGTTTTTATAGGTATTGGGGTATTCAAATTTTAATGACTTTTAAAGACTTATAAAAGTCTCCATGGTACTAATTTTTAAGCAGAAAGTACTAAATAAAATTTCAAAATTTGTCTCTTATTAATCATAAGATTTTAGGAGACTTTCACAAAAAAAGGAAAGAAATTAATATGTATTTTTTTTTCAATATTTCTATTTTATTTTCCCTTCTACGAATATTAGAGTTATAATTAAAATTTATTTTTTTTCTATTAATTTAGTTTTTGTTTTTCTTTCTCTCTCTTATTTTTTATTTTTATTTTCTATGAAAAAAAGTAAATTGTATTTTTATAAAAAAAATTTCTTTTTTCATTTATTTTTTTTGTGAAAAATATGCATTTTTAATTAAATTATAAAATTTTATATACACTAATTTAAAATTAAATTTAAATGTATATTTTTTAATTATTATTTAAAGGTATATTATTTTAATAATACTGAATATTAAATTTATTTTTATATGTATAATTATTATTATTATTTATTTAGTTAATGTCTTAAATTTTTATTCTTTTTTTTCAAAAAAAAAAAATTATTACATGGGGTGGGGAAAGAGAAGGGAGGAAAGGGGAAATTGTGGAAACCACCACCTCGTATGTGATAATTTCACAATATTGCATTAGATCTACATGAATTCTATTTCAAATGAAAGTTTTTAAAAGTCTTTTGATTTCTTTAAAAGTCTATAAAAGTTTTAAAATGAGAGTCTATAGAAATCAGCAAAACACTTCTACTAATTTTATACAAATCTCTAAAAAATACACAAAATCCACATAAGTTATCAATTAAAAAAAAGTCCATCGAAGTTTTTAAAAGTTCCAATTGAATACACACCTTACTATCCGAAGTATATCCCACAAAGGTACTTGATGAATCATTGACTCAACTTGTTCAATTTAGGATCTGTGTTCTTGTAATGGACAAGACACGTTCACACTTTAAGATATCCAATATTTAGTCTTCTCCCTTGTGATTAATAAATAGAAATCTTTAGTTTCTTTGAAGGAATTCTATTATTATATGACATTAAATATATATAGTTTCACCCCACAAATTAAATGCAGTGTAGCATTGATCATTTCAATCAATGTTCTACCTTTTCTTTCGGCTAAATAATTTTGTTTGGGTATTCTAGGTGTGCAATATATTGACTGATTGTGACGTGGTTCACAAAATATATTAAATTCATTAGAAATTAACTCACCATCTTTATTACTTTTAAGAAATGTAATCTTTTTACTCAATTGATTTTGTACTCCAACTTTGTAATCTTTCAACATGTTAAGGCTCCATTTTATGTTTCATTAAGTAAACATAAAAAAATCTAGAATAATCGTCCATTCATATGACATATTTATTCATCTATAATAGTTATCCATTCATATGAAATATTTATTCCCCCTTCTAGTTAGCATCTCATTCTTTTCAATAAGTTTAGTAATGAGAATAATGGCTCTATTGTTCTGATGGAAAGAAGAACCTATGATTAGCTTCTCGGGAAAATTCCATTAATTCACAAATGTCTTGAATTAATTCAAGTAAATTAGAAGCTAAATTTTGTAATAGGACAAGGTTCTTTTGTAAATTCTGCGCATAATGCGCTTTATATTTTAAAGAATAAAACTCCTATTTGTGCTGAATATTTGATGAATGGTCTTTATATTTTAAATTGTGCCACAAATGAAATAAATGTTACTTCTACAAATCATAAACAAATGTCTTACCATACTAGTGATATATATATCTATGGCATCTTAGACTTGGACAAATTAACCTTAATAGTATACAAAGATTGGCTAGAGATGGTCCACTTAACACACTTAAGATCGAACAATTGCCAGTTTGTGATTTTTGTTTGGAAGGTAAAATGACCAAGAGATCCTTTATAGCAAAAGGACATAGGGCCAAATAAGTATTAGAACTAGTTCATTTTGATGTATGTGGACCCGTTAATACACCTGCGAGAGGAGGCTACGAGTTTTTTTTTATCGATTTTACAGATGATTACTCTAGATTCAGATACATTGGTTTGAAAGTCAAATGCTTTTAAAAAATTCAAATAGCATCGAACTGAGGTCAAGAAACATTTGGGTAAGAGTATTAAGACACTTCGATCAGATTGAGGTGGCAAATATCTACGGGGAGAATTCAAAGACTAGACAGAAAATGATATTGTTTCTCAACTAAGTGCGCTAGGTACATCCAAAGAGAATGGTGTTTCAGAAAGAAGAAATTAGGACATTGTTAGACATGGTTAGGTCAATGATGAGTTTCACAACTCTATCTATCTCATTTTGGGAATATGCACTGGAAACAACAACATATAATTTTAACTTGGTTCTTTCTAAGTCTGTTCCCAAGACTCCACTCGAATTCCGAAATGTGTGCATGTCCAACGTACGTCTCATTCGAATTTGGGGATGTCCGGCTCATGTGCTGAAAGGGAAGGCAGAAAAGTTGGAGTCTAGATCAGAGATGTGCCTATTTTTGGGATATCCTAAAGTACCAGGGGATGTTATTTTTATAGTCCTCTAAATACTTTGTTAGCACAAATGAAACCTTTTTGGAGGATAAGTATATTAATGAATGATAGTCCAAGAGTAAGGTCGTGCTGGGAGAATAAATGGGAGCAATTCCACCTCATCAATTCCTGAAATGCAACCTCGTGATAGAAAATCTTTGGTGTAAAAAATACCTAAACAATGTACGTTGAGTGGGGGAGGTGAGTCATCATCTAATCCTATAAATCAAGTAAACGTTGAAGGTATTGATGAGGTAATGACAATACCTAATTGTGGTACTAATACTGATACAAATGTTATGATTCGAAACGATGCCACCATCCTGGATCCATCGCCCCTTAGACAAAGTCAGAGGGTCATCAGACCATCTCTAGATATTTGTTAGTAGGAGAGTCAAATCAAGCGATCTCCACAAAAAAGGTTGATGATCCGACTTCGTATAAGGATGTTATGAATGATGTGGATGCATATTTATGGCAGCAAGCTATGAATACTGAAATGGAATCTATGCATTCCAATCAAAGAGCATACAGGAAATTAGAAACTTTTAAAGTAAGCTAGTGGCTATGGGTTTTAGCTAAGGAGAATGCATCGATTACGAGGAGACCTTCTCGCATGTGGCTATGCTTAAGTCTATCCGTATTCTTATTCATTGCAATGCATTTTGATTATAAGGTGTAGCAAATAAATGTCAAGATGGCATATCTGAATGACCATATTGATGAATGTATCTATATGATACAATCGATGGATTCATGGAACGTGGTCATGTAAGCAAAGTCTATAAGTTCCAATGGTCCATTTATGGGTTAAAGCAGTCATCAAAATCTTAGAACATAGATTCGACGAAGTGATTAAGAGATATGGTTTTGATAAGAACTTTGATTAACTTTGTATCTATAAGAAGATACATGACAAAATTATAATTTTTCAATGCTTTATGTGGATGATATTCTACTCATTGGAAACGATGTAGGAGTATTATCATCTACTAAAGCATGGTTGACCCAATAGTTTCATACGAAGGACTTAGGTGAAGCTAGCTATGTTCTAGGCATTCAAATCTTAAGAGATCGAAAAAACATGCAGATAAATCTCAAGCTTCATTTATTGATAAAATACTTGTCAAATTTGCCATGCAAGATTCCAAGAAGCGTAATCTGCCCTTTAGACATGGAATCCAACTATCTAAGGATTAGTTCTTTAAGAATCCTAAAGAGATGGAGCGCATGCGTATGATACGTTATGCATCTGCAATTGGTAGTCTCATGTATGCTATGCTATCCACTAGACCTGACATTTGTTATGCATTGGTATGGTGAGTTGATATCAATCTAATCATGGGCTTGAACATTGAGTGTCTGTAAAGCATATTCTTAAGTACCTTCAGAGGACAATAAGTTATATGCTAGTTTACTCATCATCAAATCTTTCTCCAGTGGGTTATTGATAATAGTGTAATTATCACGTTTTTCATCCACTAATAATTGCATTTTCATGATTTATTGGCACTTAAATGCTCTAAGTACACTTATATTTTGGTTTAGGTTGCAAATGGATGAATACGGTGGAAATAAGGAGAAACAAGTGAAGGAGGACCAAAATGGAGGAAAGAGAAAG
>CAIGRS010298829.1:5939-21364 GCA_903798395.1 Fraxinus floribunda
TTTTTTTTTAATTTTGGACATTGTTTGTTTTCATTGCTTAATTTGTATATTGATGAAGTTATTTTAAGTATTGTTTACTTTGGATTATAAAATTTTGAATTTGTTAATTGGGAATTTTTGATTTTTAAAAAAAAAATACAAATGGGGCAAGAAACGGGGCAAGGTCTCGCCCCGTCCCGCCCCGCCTAAGGTGGGGCGGGGCGTGGGGCGGGGCGGGGCGGGATGGAGGATTGGCGGGGCAGGGCGGGGCGAGGGTGCCCCGCCCCGTTGCCATCACTAAACATCACTTGCTCAATCTTCCACACGTCCACACGATCTGTTCAAATCTGAAAAATTATTGTAAGAGTAAATATTTTCTAAAAATACGTGCATGTTCTTATTTAACATGATATAAATATAAAATGACATAACATATCAACATTCTTAGATTTATAACAAACTAATCGTGATATCCAATAGTTCAAGGAATTTTTTAAGAATTACTATATCCTTTAGGATTTACATATTTGACCAAACGGTCAATCCCGAAGGATTTAACATAGAAATCGACCCGCAGACCTTAGAGTATTTCATGCCAAAAATTTATATAAACATCAAGAAACAAGAATCTACCAATTGCACAAAGTATCCCGAAGGATTTAACATAGAAATCGACCCAAAAGCCTGATAGTATTTCATGCTAAAATTTATATTAATATCATGAAATAAGAATTTACCACTTTGCACTAAGTATTCTACTTCAATTGACACCAAAGAAATTTTGAAATACAACTTGTAAAATAAAATGATACTCCTTTTCAAAAGTATGAGTGTGAGTAAACGTGTGGAACAACAATTTTTGTGTGGGTAAAGAAAAACATTCTCACCTCGATACCTATATATTCACTTTACACCTTGGACACATAACTCTAGGAATTGAAACGTATTTTTGATGTTAATAAGGTTTAATGGGTTAATTAATATATCATTATCCTTGATTAATGAGTTTAATGGACTTTAAATTATTAAACTTCAAATACGGTTTCATTTCCCCATGTGGTTCGTATGAATCCATGAGCCATGCATATTTCCCGTTTTTTTTTTTAAATTTATATATATTATATATTAATAAAATATTGGAAATAAAACTTTTTTTCTATTAGAATAACTCAGACATAATAGTTCGAAATCATTTTTTCTTATTCCAAATTATTTTATTTAATATGAGCTACAAAATGAGTATGATATTTGATATCTTTCATCAACTACTATAATACTTAAATATTCGATCCAAACCAAATTTACGATAAATTCTAAAAAGTACACGTAAGCAAATAAATCATTTATGCAAATAAGTTGGTCAACTTTATGACTTGAATTTTTGGACTTTAGTGCGACGACCAGGATAGACATGAACTATTTCATGCTAAATGACCAATATTAAATTTAAGCCCTTATGAAAATAGTAAGAAAATTCGGCGTGTTGTCATTTCACCCTAAAAAATTTTCGTCCTCAAAATTATCTTATTTAGTCGATAAGCTCTGGATATATGGCTTTTACTTCATCTTCTTTTCTCAGTCATCCGATCCATATCTAGACGATCGGAAATTAATTAAGCCAGCTGAAGCATTTCACTATATGTAGTCGTAGGGTGAGACGCCATGATTTCTCCAATCTTTGGACGCAACCTTAGTTCGAACCTCCCAACCTTCTTTGACTCGGTGTCCACAAGGTGTGTAGCATACCTAGAAAGTTGTTCAAACTTTCTTTCATACTCATCAAGTAACATATTTCCCTGTGTCAGCTGTAGGACTTTGCCTCTCTTCGATCTCCCAGGAATTGGGGAAAGTACTTTATCATCACTTCTTCTTTGAACTGTACCTAAGTCTTATCACGTTGTTGTGCTTTCATTCTGGTACGCGAAGCAGACTCCCACCAGTAGCCTGCTGCTCCAACCAACAAAAATTTGGCACATGATTCCTTCAGTGCATCAGTGCATACCATGTGTTTATAGATCAGTTCCAGTCTTTTTAACCACTCCTCGACTGCCAAGGGTCTGCTTTGTCGAAAAAAGGAGGTCTGAAACGATGAAACTGCTCCACAATTGAACTCGTGTTGTAAGCATTTGTCGATCCATTTTGAGGAGGTGTTGGTGCTTGATGCCTACCAAGATCATGCACCGCTCTCATCAGATCCTTGAATATAGTTGCTTGGTCTTGTTGTCCTTCCATTTTCTTTGAATTAACAAAATTTAAGTTTTATCTTAGAAACACTGGACAACACAATAGCTCAATATGTCAAAAGGGAAGTGCGAATCTTATTAATAATACTCATTGGAATCAGGATATACAATACCTTGACAAATTTTAATTTCCAGTAACATAAATGACAGAAAAATCTCCATGTACAAAGGAAATAGAATTTAAGTTTCTAATTCCCATGAATGCTGTGAATCTTCTTTGGTGGAGCTTCATTTTCGGAGGAGTCTTCTGCCTCAAGCTTAGACTCTATGTCCATCTCAACCAGTGACTCATGTGCATGCTCATGATCATTCTCTAACTCTAACCCAAAGTCATCCTCATACTCCCATTTGGGATCTTCCTCTGGGTCCGATTCAAATTGAGGTTCTGGCTCATGCTCTAGTTTTGACTCAACCTCATCATCGAACTCATTTACTATCTCCAGTTGAGGTTCTAAGCTCTCACTCCACCTATCAAGGGTCGACAATATATGCTGAACTCAATCGTGTTTGGGAGCTCTGAAGGGTTACCTTCTTGCATTTCATCCCTAACCATAACTCACATGTCTCCCCATTAAGGTAAAAGTGAGTGTATGAGGTTATTCACAGCCTCGAAATGTGTGATCTCTAGCCCTACATTCACAGCTGCCATACATTACTCATAGATGTCTTGCACATGTTCGAAAGTGAACGAGTCAGGCCAGACATGAAATTATCATATAATTGAATGATGGACATACGGTTTAACGCTGCTCTACAAGCTATGGTCTTTCTAGCGGTCTGATATGTTCTAACCATGTTTGTTACATAAGTGTCAGATTATGTTTTATCTTTGTTACTGATATCAAACAATACATTGTGCTCTTGTGGTTTTAATATAAAAGGCTAACCATTATACCTTCTTCTATATTAAAACAAAATGATAACATAAATAACATATATCATTCTAACATCATAAGCATTTCCTGAATTCAAGCTTAAGTAATTCATATATCATGCTTGAAAAATAAAATTGAACACAATATTTTATTATATACCATGGTTCGTTTGATTGATGAGTGTTAAACGCCATGGGTCTCATTCAAATATTTGTTTAAAATTTAAATATAATCACAACATAGAACCGTAAACAAATATAATATGTAAACATTTTTTATTTTTATTACACAAGATTAGATTTATTTATTTTTATTCTTTTTTGTAACAACGATAGTAAAAAATGCAAAAGTGACACATGAATATGAATCAATATCAACTAGTGCACTAACAGCCAATAATAAAATTGAATGTTACGATGATTTATTTTGACGACAATTAATTCCAATAGTTTAGTTGCAAACTGTTATAGACATGGTAAAGGAGAATGGCTAAACAATTATATCCAGATTTTAGTTAGTTCAGAAAATAATGATAAATAAATCAGAGATTATGATAATAAACAAAATGTTGATTATAATATAATTTGCAACAAAAAGTAAAACAATTAATTGGTTATTGGATTTGAATTGACAAACCTAGCTAGACAAAAATGATTGAAAAGCGGGTTACATAAATAATCAATGTCAAGGAATAAGTCACAGTGTTCAGAAATGAAGATATAAGCAGAATACTGTCGAAACTTAAAATTTCTTTAACTTTTAGATTTATATGATAATGATAGATATACTAATTGGACTTGATTGAAGGATGAACTGACTTATCAAATAAGTTCAAATTAACTTGTATCCTTCCAAAGAATTTATCACATTTCAACAGAAGACCCAATTTCAGTTATTAACATTCTTGATTAGAATACGTGTCAACAGTCAGGTGAGTCAACATCAATGAAAAAAATAATAAATTAGGTAAAGTCTGCTTACTGATGATGCGAAGTGACCTTGTATATTATTTTTTCACCAATCATTATTAGCGTAAACAGGAAATCAAAAGAGCCATTAATTCAGTTTGCGATCGAATTTATCATCGGCAAAAACAGTCAGCAGCGAAAATTTTAATTATATTTGTTGAAGTTGAAAATTATATAGACAAGAATTCTAGCCAACTTAATGTGACAATAGAGACTCGATTGATAATTGAAGATCATAACACTTTTGATACAACGATTTCATCCTCTTTTCTAAGGAGATATTGAAAATATGACAAAGTTTTGTAGGGATTTGTAATGTGAAATCAAGTGTTCTTGTATCTCTCATTATTCATGTCTCTGCCCCTGCTTTTCTTCTCTTTTTATAAGGAATATCCCGCATGCATCTGTCATTTGCCCATCTTGTCAGTTACAGTGCCGAGCTGAAAAAGTACATTCATTGGCACGTTTGGATTGGCTAAAGAGTTTGGCCGTCAGGTCATTATGAATTAATCTCATATGTGGTCCCCAATAATTAATGAATTACTTAGGGAAGGAAACTAAGATACTTCATTGGTGTAAATAGTTGGCACTGACGTAAGATCTGCTAAGTGTCATGATTTTGTAGATAGTTTGTACACTGTATAAGAGATCTATAATCATTATGCTCCCTTGAGCCTCGATTAACTACATAATCGAGCTGACCTTGCATTCCCGAACTCACATTAGCACGAGCTTACTATACATATTGATCCGTACTTTGTCGACCTCAGAGGTCGGTCATCAACAGATACCCACCAGGTCAGCACTTTACCTGGTGACGGGCTGACCTTAGCAATACTGGATATATTTTCTATTTTGAATTTGTAACAATAATTAATGATGCGGACAAGTGTCACACTATGAACGGGTAATGAGCTGTCAAGCATAATGATTTCTTCATTTGGAAGTTTCAACAAAATGACACCGTTTTCAAGCAGTAAAATCAGGCCATTGATTTTTCCACCATTTTTTCATCTTACTCATCCAAATTGCACCTTTTAATATTCCTTTCTTTTAAATGAGTTTCACTCTTCCTTTTCCTCACTTTTATCTTCTTATCTTTCAAATTTTTGCTCCTTCGAAAATTTTCTTTTCATCCCTATCACCTTTTGAGTGAGGTCGGCCGCATTTGGGTATTTTCTTTTAACAAGAATACCTTTCATTTTTCCCGTGTTTTTGTGTTATTCTCAATTTTTATGAGTTCGGACGAATCACGGGTACAGTCTTGGGTAATTAACAGGAAGATTTCGTACCTTCTTCGTTCACCCCACCATTCAGCCCATTCTTTGCCAGTTCGGACTGTCAGGAAGTTTTAACACCCATTCCTATCAGTTCGGTCTACCCAAAACAACCAACCATTCATAGAAATATGGACCAAAACCGTGGGAAGGGGGAAACGAGTTCCCAATGGGGGATTGAGGAAAATAGCCAAGAATGGGGGATAGATTCCTATAGGTCGATAGTTACTAGGGATATGTTAGCTAGTTGGAGAGCTAAATATAGTATTCCCATTTTGGTAGAGCTAGTAATATCGTCTTCTTCTGACCGAGCTAACACTCCTCCAGTAGGATGTGTAGCTCTAAATTTGGCAATCCTTTAAGTCGGCTTAAGACTCCCTTTCCCTAGAATCATTCACCAATTTTTATCTTCATTGGGAATAACTCTTACTTAAGTCTGCCCTAACGCATGTAGGACCTTAGTGCGACCTTCATTTCGTGGAACAAATTAGGCCACCCCGAACTTAGTGTATCCCAATTTAATTCCTCTTTTCCTTTAAAGAGGATGAAAAAAATTCGAGTTGGTGGTATACTAGTGTTAGGCCTAGGACATGAGGCCCCTTAATATTAGATAGCCCCTCCTTAATAAAAAGGTAGAAAGAGGAGTTCTTCTATGTATTGGGGGAGTGACATTTCCATCATGCCGAGGTGAATAAAGAGAGTGTAGTCCCTTCCCTTTATGTAAGTAAAAGATTGCCTTTGATTCTTATTTTGGTTTTATATCGTGATCATTCTTTTAGTTACTATATTTTTCTCTTGCAGATTACAAGGCATCTTCACTGAGCTCGACCGTCCAGAGACAGGCCGACATCATTCGTGCTTTCCCAACAAGGCAAAGGTCCTGTAAATTTGTGATCTCAGACATAAATTTATTCCAAGCAGGCCTGTTCCAATCTCTGCTGCCTACTCCGATCTCAATTACGATTTCGGCCCCTACCACTTCTCGTAAGTATGCTTTATGTTGTTTTTTTGATATTTGTCTTTAACATAAGACTGATCTAATATTAAAATTAATTTCAGGCTGAGATTCTAGTATGTTGGGATACAAGGCAGTGAAGGCAGCTGCCAAAGGAAAGAAAGACCTTCCTACCAAGGTTGTGGTTGAAAATGAGGAGATCGAGGTTGAGCCTGAGCAACCTCAGAAGAGACGTCGATATGAGGAACCGCCTAGCAGTCTACTCTGACATTACCTTCTCCTGGGAAGTCTACTTCTCCACTGTCCCCTGGGGGTCATCGTTAATGCCTACTTCCATACCTCTGACTACGGTAGCTAGCTCCTCAAGGTTGCACGATAGATACCCTGATCTACAAAGACCAAATACTGATAACTTGGTAGGCCGCCGACCTGAATTTTCCTCGACTTCTTCCGAGGTCTCTCTCCTGCTAGGGAGTCTACTACAACACTCCCTTCTCCTTTGAGAAAATTAGCAACTCTCCTTACTAGGAGTTGGAATGAAAGGGAGTAGTAGTACTTGGTTGAGATGACTGTTGGCAAAGATATTATCTAAGCCCAGCTCCATAGCTACAGGTCTATTCTGTATATGATGTCGGTGGCAGAGAATGTAGTTTTTCAAGTTAATTCATTTTAAGAATGGTGTTTTATAACTTAAGTCCTTTTCTTGTTTGTTAGGTAAAAGCTGAGCTGGGTATAATGCTTGAGGTAAGAGATAGGGCCTCAGCCTTATTTGACAAAATAGAGGCAGAAAAGGTGACCTTTGCAGAAAAAGAGAAAAATTATGAAGACCGCCTAAACAAAATGGGGAAGGAGCTGAATGCTAGGCTAACCACCAAGCTTAAGCTGATGGATGAAAAAAAGCTTTGCAGCTTTGGGGAGAGAAAACCACTGCTCGAGCTGAAAATGAAAAGAAGGGGGCTGATGAAGAGAGCTCCGGCAGAAGAAATAGTGAAGAAAGCTGAGGAAGATGCTATGAAGGTAGCAGAGGCAGAGCTCAAGGTTTCCAAGGCCATAGAGAATTGGAGGGCCTCTCATGAGTTTGACGCCTTAGCTCAAGATGCCTATACTGTTGTTTAGGGCGAAATTATCAAGCATATAAACAAAGAAAGGCCCATATTTGATACTACATTCTTGGTGGAGGCCTATAAGGAGCAGCAAAAAGAGCTCGAGCAAGTGTCAAAGGTAGCAGCGGTTCGGATCACCCCTGCTGACGAGGATTTTGCTCATGAATTTGTGCCTCCATAAGATCCCCCAACCTCGTAGTTTTATGTCTGTTGTACTCAATTTTTGTTAAGTTAAAAACTTCTTTTGTAATTTCTGATTCCGATCTTATTAATGAATGTTTGTTTATCAATCTTACTTTTTGTCTTGTGTGAAAAATATTATTATCTCTACAATTCTTGTGATAAAATTTATCACATTCATTTAAGCTAAACAACACGTGTAATTTGTATTACATCTTACTAACAAGCAAGGTTTTAAATATTTTTCTTTACTGGGAAATCAGACTAAGTGTTGCAGCACATGCAACCTTAACTCGGCCTGCTGATAAGCAGGGCTTGAGTATTTTCCTTGTAGGAAATCTCACTAAGTGTTGCAGCACATGCAACATTAACTCGACCTACTGATAAGCAGGGCTTGAGTAATTTCCTTATAGGAAATCTTACTAAGTGTTGTAGTGCATGTAACCTTAGCTTGGCCTGATGATAAGAAGGGCTTGAGTAATTTCCTTGTAGGAAAATCTTATTAAGTGTTGCAGCACATGCAATCTTAGCTCGGCTTGCTGATAAGCAGAGCTTGAGTATTTTTCTTGTAGAAAATCTTACTAAGTGTTGCAGCACATGCAACCTTAGCTCGGTATACTAATAAGCAGGGCTTGAGTAATTTCCTTGTAGGAAATCTTACTATTTGTTGCAGCACATACAACCTTAGTTCAGCCTGCTGATAAGCAGGGCTTGAGTTTATGCTTCCGCAAAATTTTTATTTGTCAAAACACGTGTTTTATTATAACGATTGGTGCATGATACAAGGTACTTTGCTATTTTACTAATAATATTTCTTAAGATATTCTACATTCCACGGGTGCATCAGGGATCTGCCCTCCATATCTTCCAGCTCAAAGGCTCATTTGCGTAATACCTTGGTTGCTTTATGGGGGTCTTCCCAGTTCGGTCCTAAAGATCCGAAGTTCGGTTCTCTTGTAGCTAGAAATCATTTCCTCAATACCAAGTTACCGACCTCACACTCTCATTTCCTACCCTTCTGGTTATAGTACCTTGCGTTGCGTTGCTTATACACCGCATTTCTGATTTTAGCCTCACTCATTTTTTCTTCTATTAAATCTTGTTCTCCCCGTAATGCCTTCTCATTTTCTCCTTCTTGATATATCATCGTCCGAATGCAAGGAATTCCCATTTCAAGGGGAATAACCACCTCCGTCCCAAAAGTTAAGGAGAAAGGGGTTTCTCCAATACTATTTCTATAAGTGGTGCGATATGACCATAACAAACTAGGGAGTTCCTCAGCCTATCATCTCTTAAGAGCATTGAGTTTGGATTTTACCATATGCTTGATGATCTTATTGACTGCTTCAACTTGGCCTTAGCTTGAGGGTGGTTTGGCATAGAGAAGTACTTCCATATGCCGAACTCTTTACAGAAAATTAGTAAAGCGAATATTATCAAATTGTTTTCCGTTGTCAGTCACGATGGAGTGTGATATTCCAAATCTGCATATAATCGATTTCCATATGAAGTCCGTAGTCCTTTCTCGGTTATCTTAGCCAAGGGCTCAGCTTCTGCCCATTTAGTGAAGTAGCCCACCGCTACGATTGTGAACTTTGTCCCCTTTTCCAGTTGGCATGGGGCCAATTAAATCAACCTCCCATTTGGAAAAGAGCCAAGAGGCCATTACATAGTTCAACTCACTTGGTGGAAGCTTAATGTTGGGGGTAAATCACTGACATTTGTCACGTTTCCTGGCAAATTCTAGCGCATCCTTCTTCATAGTAGGCAAAAAGTATCATTGCCGTATTATTTTATGATCCAACGACTGTCCACCAGTATGATTCTCACGCACTCCTTTATGGACCTCGTGCAAAGCCTAGAGTGCTTCTTCCTCATTCAAACATCTTAATAAAGGTAAGGAGTATCCTCGCTTATAGAGGACATTGTCGAGTAATGTATACCTCGTCGACCTTACTCGAAGTTTTCTTGCTTCAACAGGATCTTCTGGACATAAACCCGTCTTTAAATATGACCTGATATCATCCATCTAGGTTAGCTTTGAGTCGATTCCATAGAGACGATTTCTAGTTCTTCGATGGCTGGATGACAAATCCTTGCCACTGGTATGCTGTCAGATTCTTCTATTCCATTACTTGTTGCCAATCGAGCTAAAGTGTCGGCATGGCTATTTTGGGTTCGGGGAATTTGTTTAACTAGCACAGTTTCAAAATTCTTGAACTCTCATTTGACAACCTGAAAATATTTGTTCATCATTTCTTCTTTAGCTTGGTATGCTTCGTTGACCTGATTATCGCTATAAATTATCAGGTGAACAACCCGCATATCATTCGCCATTCTTACGCTCACTATGAGTAGGCATATTCAACTTCATTATTTGAGGCCATGAAGTCGAAGGACAATGCTTCGCAAAATAAATGGTTGTTGGGGCTGATCAAGAAAATTCTAGCTCATGACTGAGTCTCCGTTGGGGAGTCATCCACGAAGAGTTCCCAGGGTGGGTTGTGAGGGAATTCTTCTATTGGAACTAAGCTGAACTCTGCAAATAAGTCAGCGAGGGCTTTTCCTTTCAGGAAAGTGTGGTGTTTATACCTTACGTCAAACTGGCGCCATCCGACCTGAAGTATCTGGCTTTTGCAACACTTGCCTTAACGGATAGTTGGTTAGGATTTTGATCGGATGTTCTGAAAAATAAGGCCTCAACTTCCTTGCCACTATCACCATAGCATAAGCTAGTTTTTATAAGGGGGAATAATAGAGCTCAGCTTTATACAGGGCCTTGCTTACATAATAAACAAGATGTTGTATTCCTTCCTTCTCCCTAGCCAACACCCGCAAGATATAATATTTGCACTTCCCCTGCCTTGGGTTTTGATAACACTGGTGGTCGTGCTATTTGTAATTTTAGCTCGTCAAAAGAATGATGGCACTCGGAGTCCATTCAAATTTCTTTCCCCCTCGCAAGATATCGAAGAATGGTTTACATTTATCGGTTGACTTCGATATGAAACGATTGAGTACGGCTACTCGCCAAGTTAAGCTATGTACCTCCTTAAGCTTTGACAGGGAATGCATCTCAATAATGGGCCGTATTTTTTTTTGAATTAGCTTCATTTTCCCTCTGATTGACCAAATATCCCAGGAACTTTCTTGAGCTTGGACCAAAAGAGCATTTGTGTGGGTTCAGCTTCATCCCATATTTTCTCAATACTTCAAACATTTTAGTGAGATATAGTTAGTGATTCTCGGTATCTATACTTTTTACTAGCATATCATCAACACAAACCTCCATGGTTTTACCAATTTGCTTAACAAACATAGCATTGACCAAGCGTTGGTAGGTGGCCCCAACATTTTTGAGACCGAATGGCATCATTTTGTAAAAATAGAGCCCTCGGTCAGTTATGAAAGCGGTGTGTTTCTGATCGGGTTCATAATAGGGATTTGATTATACTCCGAGTATGCATCCATAAAGCTAAGTAACTTATGTTCTGCTGTTGTATCCACCATTTGGTCTATCCTCGACAACGGAGAGCTATCTTTAGGATATGCTTTGTTCAGGTCAATGAAATCTATGCACATCTTCCAATCACCATTAATCTTCTTTACCATTATTGGATTGACAATCAATTTTGGATATTTTGCTTCACGAATGAATCCATTATGGAGCAACTTCAGCACTTCTTTATTTAAATCCTCGTACGTTTCTGGATTCAAAGGTCTTCGCCATTGTTGTCATGGCCACACCGCTGGATCAAGGCCTACCTTATGAAAAACGATATTGGGATCAATCCCTTTTATGTCTGAGTGTTCCCATGTAAAAACATCAAGACTCTTCTGAAGGAATTCGATGATGTGACCTCGGAGAGGTGATTATAACTCGTTAATCTTGAGTTCCTTCAGCGGATTGCCTGGTCTGACCTCTATCCTGCCTAGTTCTTTCACGGGTTCTCCCCTTTTATTCTCATACATGGATCTAATGAACCGAGGTCGGATTCTATAAGGCATATTGTATGAACTTCCGAATTGATCCTTACTCGATATGCCTCAGCAACATATTTATTTCCCTTGCCCTGTCCTATACCATGTGGTGTGAGAAATTTAAAGGAATAGTGATACATTGATACGATTGCTTTGAGGTTGAATAGAAATGGTTGTCCCATGATGGCATCATATGGAAAACTTGAGTCCATAACTATGAATTCTGCAATCAGTTTAGCTCGGCGTGGAACTTCGTCAATCTCAACGAAGAGCTTGATTTTTCCTTTCACTTTGGTGAGGGCTCCATTGAGCCCTAGAATCATGATGGGATATGTTTGTAGAAAACTCAATGAAATCCCCATCCATTCTAATGTGTGGACATAGAGCATGTTGAGGGAGCTCCATATATCAACTAGGACTTTGGGCACAACAATTCCGGCTATGTGGATTGAGATAGTCATGATCCCGAGATAGGGACATGGATCCACGTCTCTTTTCTCAAATGAAAGTTGATCATCGGCAGCACTTCGGTGATATTTCTCAAATATACCAATCTTAGTTAGGTCGGCAACAATGGGCCTTTTGGACTTGTTCTTTCCTACTTCTCTTAACATTTGAATACAGGGCTAGGTAAATCAATATTGTAAGCCCTTGCCTCAACCTAACTTCCACGCACGACACCTGGTCTATTTGGAGTTGGAAACTTCATGCAATAATGATTTATTGAGGTGGCGGCTTGCAACTAGTGCAATATGGGCCTCCCTAATCTGATATTATAGTTTGAAGGAAGATGTAGATAATGAAATCTACAAAAAAATTTCTTTAGGAAGGGAGCTCACCTAACTCCACCTTAGAACAATTTGCCCTCGAGCCTCTATAAGTTTCCCAGAGAACCCTTGTAACCTCCTGAAGTATGGCTGAAGATAACGTTCTTGGATCCCCAATTGTTCCAGTGTTCAAAGATACAACACATTGACCGAACTCCCATTATCGACCAGAGCTCGTGTACTCGTACCCCTACAACAATTATAGCTATTACCAATGCGTCACTTTGGTCCTGCCAAATCCCATAGGAATCTTCTTTTGAAAATCCAAATCATTCTAAGTATGGAGCTGTGTTGACCTCGAGTTCTGGTAACACTACATTGTGATTGTGCCATATACGGGCATTGCGCACTTTCTCCACTGGCCCTTCTAGATCCTTCAAGGCATTGATTACCACATATCAAAGTTTTGATCTCAGCTCGAGGGAGAGGATCTCGAGCTTGTGAACTGGGCTGAGCTCGTTGAGTTGTTCCGACTAGTTAGACTGTCGATTGTCAGTTTGATTTGTTTGTCTAGGTTTAGCTACGAGCTCTTGTAGGCGACCTCAGGGAATCAAAGACTTCACTTCTTCTTTCATATTTCTACAATTATCATATTATGTCATGTCATTCTATGATATCGATAGTACCTCCCTTAATTTTTCCCTGGAAATTCTTTTTTCTAAGGTGGAGGTCTACGAAATGTTTCTTTTTCCTCTGCTTGTAAGAAAACTTCTTCCAATGTGGCAATTAGCGGATGGTATTCATGAAATCTTTCTGGGTATGGTTTGGAACGGCTTTGGTCCAATCTGTCATTTCTTCTTTCACGGCTAAAATCCTTATCTGCCTATTTTCCTTTCATTTGTTGCAATAACTGTGGATTTGGTTTGAGTTCTTTCTGATTCGATGTAGCTTCCTCAGCACTGATATGTTTCTCAACTCGACTTAAAAACTCATGGTATGTTCGAGATCCGTCCTCGTGAACGGACCACCAAAACCTTATTTTTGGCCTTAATCCGGAAAGGACTGCCATAAGCGCGGCATCATCAGAAATCTTCTCAACCTCCATTGACTGGTTGTTGAATCTACTAAGGTAACTCTTAAGTGATTCAATTTTTCCTTGTTTAATACTTACCAACCTCTCTTTGAGAGTGGTTCTTGGTTTCAAACCCATAAACTGGGCAAAAAATTCAGTAGCGAGGTCATTCCAACTTTTTATAGATCTTTGATGTAGTCTTCTAAACCATCTTTAGGCCTTATCTTCCAAGGTGAGCGGGAAAGCACGATACATTATGACATTTCCTAGTCCTTGAAGCTCCATCCAGGAAGTATATTTGTCCAGGTGGCTAACAGGATTCCCTGCCCATCATACCCGATTAGTTGTGGCATTTTTAACTTTTCAAGTAGGGGTTCAGCAAAGATGTCCTCAGTAAAGGGAGAATGACACTTTGTGAGATATTCCTTCGTACTTCCTTTGTCCTTAGCTTCCAGGTCGGCGATGTGTTTCTTCAATGCATTCATTTCAGGTTCTGGCCGTTTTGCTGAGCGTTTGATATGGGGTTCCTCATGTCTACTCGCACCTGTCAGAAGAATGTTGGGAACCCAATCTATCAAATACGCTGTTAGTTCTCCTTGCAGTTGGCCTTGCAGTTGTAGGAAAACTTCTGATCTCTTCAGTTTGGCTTTTGAAAGATTTCCCTCCTAAAAACTGAAGAGTCCTCCTGGTTCAAGGTCGTTTGATTCTTTCTCGTTGGGGAGATTCTACCTTAGTATCTTCTGGCGGAGTATGAACCTGGTTTTGTTCTAACCTATTGACAACATTTAACGTTTATCGATGGATTTCCTCATTGCGATCATTTAAGGATCAGTAGCATCGTTTTGACTTCATTTCTCCCAGCATTTTGGGGGTGGCTAGTTTGTTCATGACGGGTGTGGGATTGATTTCCAGACGTTGATGAATCATTCATGGTGATATTCCTTTGTAGGTTTTATAGAGAGACAGTGTTGTTTTTTAAGTCGGAGGCCCTCCTTCTAGCATCAAACTGTTGACGTTGAAAATTAGATAGAGAAAAATTCAAGCCAACGTAATGTGACAATAGAGACTCGATTGATAATGAAAGATCATAACACTTTTGATACAACGATTTCATCATTTTTTTCTAAGGAGATATTTGAAATATGACAAAGTTTTGTAGGGATTTGTAATGTGAAATAAAGTGTTCTTGCATCTCTCCTTATTCATATCTTTACCCCTGCTCTTATTCTCTTTTTAGAAGGAAAATCCTGCATGCATTTGTCAATTGCCCATCTTGTCAGTTACAGAGTCGAGCTGAGAAAGTACATTCATTGGCACATTCAGATTGGTTAAAGTGCTCGACCTGTCAGGTCATTATGAATTAATTTCATATGTGGTCCCCAGTAATTAATAAATTACTTAGGGAAGGAAGCCAAGTTATTTCATTGGTGTGAATAGTGGGCGCTGACGTAAGATCTGTCAAGTGTTATGATTTTGTAGACAGTTTGTACAATGTGTAAGGGATCTATTATCTTTATGCTCCCTTGAGTCTTGATTAACTACATAATCGAGCTGACCTTGTATTCCTGAACTCACATTAGCACGGGCTTACTGTACACATTGATTAGTATTTTGTTGACCTTGGTAGGAATGGTAAAAAAAAACCCGTTCAACTCGATACCCGTGGGGCCCGCCTAACCGGGTAAACGGGGCAGGGACTGGACGATGGTCATTACCCCGAAGTGGGTACGGGACGGGTGTGGGAAATATAGTCCCCACCCCGCCCCGCCCCGCTTTAACCGGATATAGGGATGCGGCAAGGTAATAAAAATATCCGACGGGACGGGGGTGGGAATGGGCGACCCTTCCCATACCCGTCCCGTTGCCATCCCTAACTCCATGTCATTCCCACTCCACGCCCCACACGAAATATATGTGACACTCTCTCTATGTTTTCTCTATCGACAACATAATTCATTATATTGATATGTACATGTTCCGACCACGTTCATGAAAACCACCCTCGTCTTCCCCTACCCACTCGAT
>CAIGRS010298889.1:0-11889 GCA_903798395.1 Fraxinus floribunda
TCTTCCAATTTCGTGTAATTGACTTCAACATCTCTCCAATCATAGATACTAGGTCCGAATCATCTATTAACACTTTGCGATTTAGTCCCCAAACTTTGGATTAGGTCCACTTTAGCCAATTTTCTTCAATTCCATGGTTTAACATTAAGATGTACCTAGCAAACAAAATATATACAAAATTAAGCCTCAATTCACTTAATGTAATGACAATTGCTTTAGTTTAACGACACAAATAAGTGTATAAAATACACTTATCAATACCCAATTCACAACCCGACCCACCTAGTTTTTTTAAAAAAAAAAGAGAGAGAGAGAGAGAGAGAGAACGAATTAATAACATTACAGAAGCCCTAAACCCCCAAATATCTCATTCTCAGTCGTCATCCCCTCCCTTCAAATCACCCTCCCCCAAATTGCTCTCCCATCCCCTCAAATCCCACTTGAAGTTAATAACGGTCAGATTTACTTGATTTTCTTGTTAAGCATCCCTTTGATTTGAATTTTCTCAACCCCAAGTTTCTCTCAGGATAGGAAATCGCTCGATAAGTGACCAAGTAGTTTTCTTGTCTCGCTATTGTTTTTATTTATGCGTGCGTGTATATGGAAATGTTTGACATTTGTGGAACTATTCATCTGGACTTTTAGTTTGCATTAGAGGAATCATTTTATGGTCTTTAAGTCGTAGTTTAGATATTTGAAGTTTTGGGTAACTACAAATGTATCATTTTGGCTTGGTTAGTGATGTTGGATATAGATTCTTTTTTTTTATTGGTTGGAATTAAATTTTGAAGAAATCCAAAGTTTAAAATAAGACAATAATTTTGAGGTTTTTATGTTTATTAATTTGGTACTTACAAATACAGAAATTTGTGAAATTGCTGGGATTAATTGATTTGGATTTTAGTTTTGTTAATTTGGATTTCGGTGTCCATTCGTTCAGTAGAATTTAAAGCTCTATTATTTTATTTGAGCAAGAAAAGTCTAGGCATTACTATATCGATTGGTGTTACTGTGAAACTGTGAAGCTTTATTTAGGATTAAGAATTGAAGGCACCTGGTTGATTTATCTATTTTCGTATTGAGGGGGATCGGAAAATGAGAATTTCCTCATATTCTGATAATATATTGTATGTTGATTTTCTAAACATGGTGACAGGTTGATAGGATTGAACTTTTGAGGAACCTCTCAATAATGATTGCTATAAATGGTAGGAATATTTGATTTTGATGAAACTTAATACTAGATTGTGTGTTTTTCGTGCAGGCAATCTTTGCTAGTGAAGAAGTCAGTTGATGAATATACTAGTCCCTTATTCTATTATTGGGATTTAATGTGCAATGGTTGATTCAAGGCGGATTTGAATTGTTTTCTATCTGCTGTGAATTGTTTTCTATCTACTGTGTATTTACGGTAAGACCACACTTGGATGTGGCTAGAAGTTATGTAACTACTACTTCTAGAAATTAAGTTTCTTAGTCAAAGAAAAGTACATTTGCTAAACCACAATTGTACAGAATAACCTATATTTGCATTTACTTATCTTTTTATCTAATGTACATTTGTATTGTTCAATGTTAAATAGTATCTTTGCATACAATAGACAAAGAGTGGCTACACTTGTCAATGTTATCATCTAAAACTACATATTACATATAATGATCATAAAGTTTAACTTGTAGATTTTTAGAACAATATAGAGATGGAGCCCAGAATTTTGTTGAACGAGCTCGTGAAAACTGCAATTCAGAAATGATAATATGCCATTATGTTAAGTATAGGAATCTAATGTATCACCATTATGATACTGTTTTACTTGTAAACCAATAATTCCGTATGGATCCTACATACGGTGTCTGGGTATTTTATGGAGAACAACCAAGTGATGAAAATTTGCTCGATGTAGAAATGCCTGAGTCACGTAGGATGTTTTTAAGGACTTCTATGCACAACATAATGTGGATCATGAAAACCCTCCTGATGGAAGAGCGAAAGAGATTGAAAGTTTAGTTGATGATGCTGAAACACCTTTATATCCTGGTTGTAGGGCCTTCACGAAGATGTCAGCTTCTGTTGCTATGTTTAAATATAAAGCTTCACATGGTTTGTCAAAGTGAGAAGCCTTGGAAGGAGGTTGAAGATCAACAAGGAAGTGTATGGATCCTCAAAGCATTCTTTACAGTAGTACAGTTTCGAGTTATTGTCCTTAAAGACAAATAATCGTTAGTAAATTCCTCCAGGCTATTAGCAATAGTGAATTTTGAAATGCTCAAAAGGGTTTTGGTTATAAACACTACGTGCGGTATAAATAAGACCAAATCCTGTTGTTTACAAAATTTGCGTATTTTACTATCAAAATGTATTTAAATATATTGATTTCTATAAAAATATAAAAATGACGATTAAAAAAAAAAGACATTATGCAACGTTTGTAAAACGTTGCAAAAACTCAAGACAAAAGAAATTACAATGTTAAACAAATGTTGCGAAAAGGTTAACACAATTTACAAATATGTTAAGACAACAATTAAAAAACATTGCAAAAGAGGAACGACATCATTTAAAAAAGTTGCAAAAAATAAATGACAACATTTAAAAAAAGTTGAAAAAGAGAACGACAACATTTAAAAAAAAAAGGTTGCAAAAATTTTAATAACGACAACAATCAAAAAACGTTGCTAAAACATTACGACAACACTTAGGAAAACGTTGCAAATACGTTAAGGCAACTTTTGTAAAGACAAGTTTCGACAACATTTAATAAATGTTGCAAATGACTTTCAGATTTGCCTTTTGCAACGGTGTATAAATGTTGTCGTATCATTTTATTTTACGGCAACACTGAAGCCCGTAACATACGTATAAACGTTGCAAAGGTCTTTCGCAACATTTTTTGTTCTAGTGTTTCGTTTTGAAGTTTATGTGATGTACCAGCTCTACTTCTCTATAAAAGCCAAAGGCTTTTCACATCGAAACACAGATACACACAAAAGAAAAACATGAGCGCCCTACAGCATCTCTCTTAGATCATTGTAAATCCAAAGACATTGCTGTAAATTTAAAGACTTCCAATTAAAGTAAGTTCTTTCATGCTTTTTTTTTTTTTTTGTGTATTAATTTTTCGGGCAAGGCCCAAAAGAAGAAACACTAAGTAAGCAATTAATTTATTCAGAAACAAGCTTATAATATTTTCTTTTCAAATATAATTCTAAGACTCATAGCCTCTTTATTCTAGATTACATGGTCAAAAAATAAAGTAATTCTCTGAGTTAAGTTGGCTGTATTTTATTCCGATTGAGGAATTTTGTTTTAGCCTTTTTAAACATGATGAATTTTTTTTTACTAGAGTCTCAAGCCTTTCTTAGAAGGTCGAGAAAAAAGCTAAGAGAGAGTTAAAAAAAGACTTTATGTCCTTCTGAAGAAATTAGTTTGCTGAATGGTAAAGTACTAT
Source organism: Fraxinus floribunda (assembly GCA_903798395.1). Classification (NCBI taxonomy): domain Eukaryota; kingdom Viridiplantae; phylum Streptophyta; class Magnoliopsida; order Lamiales; family Oleaceae; genus Fraxinus; species Fraxinus floribunda. The sequence continues at coordinate 3,450 of CAIGRS010298889.1, forward strand.
GAGGCCATTACAAAAATATTTTTTCAAGTCTTTACATTTTATGCCATTAAATAAATATTCTCTGCTTTGTTGTTCATTAGAAAGTTTTAATGAATTCATTAATATTTGTTCAGAAAATTGATAAATTTGTAGATTAATTATTATAGAAAGCCATATAGTATCCGCATTAGATAGAAATAGAGGCAACTCCTCTTTATAGATCAAGACACAAATCACTGGACATTATATTTCTCAATGTAAGAGTTTCTTGATACAAGATCTTGAAGATTGTAAGAAAATATAGAAACAAATAAAAGCTGAAAGAGAAAACAAAAGTAATAGCAAATTAATAAAAAGAAAGACAAAGATTTTCTATTAGAAAGTAGTCGGCCTAATAATTAATATCAGAGCGGTGTTTTAGTCTAGATCATTTAGTTTATGAAAAAAAATAGATAATTTAAATTTAAAACTTCTAGGAGACTTTAAAAGAAAAGATAATTTAGAAACGGCTTCTTTAATTTGTAACTTTGATAAAAAAAAATAAAAATAAAAATAAAAAAAATTAGATATCTTTTACATTCCGAAGATAGACAATTAAATAGTATTGTAGATTTACTTGTAAATCGTGGAGAAAACTTAGAAAGTGTTAGGTTTTAGATGTTTTGTAATTGGCAATTCTGTAAACAAAAAGGATTGAGTTGTACTGTGTTTTAAAAGCCAATGAGTAATGTGCAAATAGTTGAAAATAGGGTTATTAGGTCCAGGGCTCGAGAATGGCAAAAGGAGAAAAAACGGCGTGGATTTTTGCTAGACAGTCGCCAAGGTTTGGCTCGAGCTACAAAAGTAGAAACATCGTCATTGGACTGTCGCCCTTCCTTCGCTCAAGCGACAGGCTGTTGCTCGACCGTCACTGAACCCTCGCTCGAGCGACGTAGTTATTCGGGAAAATTTTATTTTGCAACTTAAAGATTTTTCCCCCGACCTATTCGTTTTATAACATACCTATAAATACCAAATAGCCATAGAATGTTTTTTCTTAAAGTTCAACATGGTGAGAGCTTCATCTATGAGAGATTTCTTATTATTCATCTTTCAACCTTCATAATTCATTGATATATGTTCTTGGTAGTGAAAACCATCGTTCCTAAATACGAAACTGCATTTCCTCTACATCTGGTCAGAGTTTTGAAAATCGAGGAAAGTTGACTAGAGTTTAATCTGTAAAGAACAAGATGTTCTTCGTTGATCCATGAGAGATAGACAATTTCACAAGGCTAGGAGTGCTACAGGGTAGCAGATTCCATTGAGAGCTTTGGCAACAGCTGCTAAGGATTGGTATAGGGGAACACGGGATCCAGTGAGAGCTGTAAGGAGTGCAGTCGGGAGATCAAATAGTACGGGTCGTCTAGTCTGATAGACTGTAAGTTGTTTGAATTTTTTATAGTAGATTTCTTAGCAAAGTACCCGAAGTTTTTCCCAATTGGGTTTCTCCGTGAACATCCGTATCTTATTTACTGCTTTATTTATTGTTTTGATTATCTGCGGTATTTAAACATAGGATTAAATTGACTGATTGAATAATCATCTAGAGATAATTAATTAGTATCAGAGCTTTATATCGATTCCTGACCCTTAATTTATATTTCTAGATGAGTCAGTCATTGTTCGTACCTCCGTTCTTTGACGAAAGCAATTATGCTTACTGGAAAGTTCGAATGAGAGATTTCCTTAAAGTTTCGAATGAGAGCTTTCCTTAAAGCGTTGGATAAACGTATTTAGATTAGCATTCAAAATGGATGGGCGCTGCCTACTACAACTGTTACTAGTGTAGTCACACCTACTGATATCTCAATATAGACCAAAACTAATTTGAATGAGTGTAATTGGAGTAGTAATGGCTTTCATGCCCTGTTCTTGGTTGTGTCTGCTGACGAGTTTAGGCCAGTGTCGATGTGTAAAACTACTAAAGAAGTTTTGGATGTATTAAAAACTGCACACGAGGGAACCAAAACTGTTAAAAACTCTAAATTGCAGATGTTGACTACAACGTTTGAAGAGATTAGAATGAAGGATGATGAATTGTTCGATGAATTCTATGTGAAGTTGAATGATATATTTAACTCTAGTTTTAACTTAGGTGAAAAGATCTTGGAGTCTAAAATTGTTAGAAAAGTCCTAAGATCACTGCCCGAGAGGTTTAGACCGACGGTAACCGCGATAGAAGAGGGTAAAGACTTAGATGTTGTTAAGATTGAAGAACTTGTAGGATCACTTCAAACTTATGAACTCACAGTCTTACAACCTAAAAAGTTAAATCGATTATCATGAAAACCATTAGAGAAGAGGAGAGCGAGTCCACTGATACTGAGACCCTTAGGGACGACGAAATTNGTCTCACAACCTAAAAGGTTTAAATTCATCGCCATGAACACTGTTAGAGAAGAGGAGAGCGAGTCCACTGATACTGAGACCCTTAGGGACGACGAAATTGCTTATTTCGTTAAAAAAAACTTCAGAGGGTAATGAGGAATAGAAGAAAGCCTCAGGAGAGGAATAGTGAGGTCCCTAGTAAACTTTCAGAGGTAGACATAAGAAAAACATCTCTAGGATTCCCGTTAAGAAATCTCAATCTGTCCAATACCATGAGTGCAAGGGACATGGTCACATTAGGAGTAAATGTCCTAATCTAAAGAGAAGTTTTGGTAAAGAACATAGTAGGGGCTTTAGTCGTAACCATAAGTGATGATGAGTCGGACATCTAGTGGTGAGGATGAACAAAAACTCACGGCCTTCACCTCGATTGCTACAATTGAATTTGACAATGAGATTGAGAAGGGGGAAAGAGAGTATGAGAATGAACAGTCTGAAGAAGGGTTTGATGATGAGACTGACATTCACGAGTAAATAAGTTAAGAAGGTCAATAAATCTGTCTTGAAAAAGGTAAATGAGCTTGAACTTGAATTTGAAAAACTGTTAAGTGACCTTCAGGACTCGACTAGAAAATTGAGTGAGTTGAAGCTGGTTAATGAAAACTTGAAAATTAAGGTTAAATCATTAACTACTGATCTTGATAAATCTAACGTTCAACTCTAATCATTTATGAGTGGCTCGTAGAAGCTAAATAATCTGCTTGGGACGAACAAGCCTACTGGTAATAGGCACGGTCTGGGTTATATGCATAACAATGATGCTAACGTTAGTACATTTAGTACCACGTTCGTTCCTGCCACCAACAAAGCTCGTGAGACTGCTTATCCTAAACCCAAAGGTAAGCAAGCCACAGGATCAAGACCTACTAGACAGGGTAGGGTCAGTCGTCCTACTTTTCGACAACAACCACCGAATAGGTTTGAACCTAGGTTCATTCCCACTTGCCACCACTATGGTGCACTGGGACACACTAGACCTGGGTGTCATAATCGGGTGACTAGAAGTAAGAATCAGGATTTCACTAACAAGGTTAACTTTCTTGCCAATCAAGTTAGCCATTAACTGAGATGATGACTCACTTAACCAAATTAACTTCTACTTCTAAGAAAGTTTGGGTTAAGAGGAACGACCTAGAAGGTCGTGAAAATGGTCATGCTCTTCACGGTAAGGACATACAAATTTCACCCTAATTCGGTGTTTAGATGCATACATGTGTAGTCCATTGAGTCCATTCATTCATGCATGCATTCCATTTATTTTTATGTATTTTTTGTTGTTTCTATTTTTATGTATTTATTTTCTTTAAGTATTGTTTTCAAAAAAAAAAAAATTTGAAATATGGAAAAAATACAAAAATGTTTTTTTTGCAAACGACACATCATGATGATTTTAAACATGGCATGTGTGACCAAGTGTACATTTGTCCGTTTTACACTGTTATTTCCATTGCTTGATTCGATTCAATATGTAGTATTGAGTATGTGTCGCCATGTAATCATCTGCACATCACACACTATGATCTTGTGAGTGAGTCTGGACAGCATGTGTGAGATTCGGGATGGCGGTCACGTGTTAGTAAGGTGACTTCAAACGTAAATTGACCTAAATTTAGATGACATTAGCTCGTGATAGTCTCCATGCATTGTCGCATTGTTTAAAAAAATACTAGTAATAAAAATAAAAAGAATATATATCTATTTGGTTCATCTTATACTTTTATTTGAAACCTACTTGACAAGAGCAATTAAGTCTAAGGAGTTTCTCATAACCTGGTGCCATGGTCATCTGATTTGGGTTAACCGGCCTAAAACCCATTATATTGGTCAATTTAGTTGCTTAATGGACAAGAGTCTACACTTAAGATGTTATTTACGAGAAAAGCGAGAAAAAAATATTATATGCTCAAATTTAGGGGAGAAAAGAAAACTTATCATATAATTGAGCTCGTTTTTAGGTCCTAAAATTTATTCAAGTTTGACTTTCATCAGTATGGATCATACTTATTTAACAGTAATGTTTGTATATCTTTTTTCAAAAATTTAAGTTTGGAGTCATTTTCACTAGAAAATAGTGGCACTTTACCCGCATGAGTCATTATACACTTTACTCCATCTTGAACTTAATTGAGTACGTGAGAAAGTCCTTTTGATAATGCTCAACTTGTGATTGCATGCATGATTTTATTTATCAAGGTGTTGGGAGCATGATTTGCTTAATTTGCATATGATTGAAAAAAATGCTATTTTTCTTAATTTTTAAACATATAGTGCTATTTCTGTCAATTGTAGTGTTGTTGCTTATCACTGGAACACGTTCGAGTGATAGCGCAGAAGCTGCCTCGCTAGCTTGTTGCTCAACCCTCGCTCGAGTGATAGACCGTCATTTTGAGTTTTAAGGTCATATTTCAGGGTTTTTCACGCATTTCATCCCATTTTCCACTTGATTTCTCTCCAAATTTCATTACCAACTCAAAATCTTTCACTTGCCAACGTTTTAATCAACCTATATCACTTCATTGCATAGCTATTTTATCAAACCAACGAGTTTCAAAAGTAAATTTCAAAAACTTGGTTTTTTCAAATTTTCGCGATTTCCTTTGATTTTTTTGTGTTTTGGTAGCTTTTGCTTGGGTTGTATGGTTTTGCACTTCATATGTTACTTATTTCAATAGAATATCATTCGTTTGTGCATGTTTTTTCAACAAAAATCCAAATGTGGACCATTTTGGCATGATTTTAGCATTGTTGTTCATTGAAGTTGATTAGGTTACTATGGAATTCATTGTGAATTAAGGAGAATGTGATGGATGGTTTAGGTGTGTTGGGATTGCATGTTGATTGTGGGGTTTGAGTTTAGTGCAATTGCACCCACGTTTGATTACATTGGGTTTGCTTGTGGTGGATTGTCGTGTTCTGGATTCGAGTTTGTGCATTGTTGCATGTTTAGATTGGCATGTGTTAGAGTCATGTGTTCATGTTGACACTGCACGGTGACGTGAGGTGACATCACGTCACCATGTCAAGACATCACATCACTTTGTCATGAGGTTACATCCATACGTCTAGACATCACGCACGTGTTATGTCTTCACGTCACTTACGTCTAGGAATCACTGCACGTCGTCATCCACTCACAATAGTACACGTTGCATGTTCTTCTTTTTGCCCCATTTTGCATGCATTCATGCATCTCATGCATATCATGAGTTTGTATATCTTATATCGAGGTTTTAATGTTGTGATTCTTTTCTTGCAGATGCCGCCTAAGAGGGCACACACGACCCCTTCCACTCCCAGTACCTCTACCTCATACAGTAGAACTAGGTTTATATATTGTTGCCCAAGACATTTTTAGGTCGCAGTTTTCCCTTCGTCCCATTCTTTTCGAGCTCGAGGTCATTATGTCTGACCTATCTCTCGACCTAGCTGATATTTTAACTTCTCGAGTTTGGGAGCCTTTGTTGATAGAGTTAGTACCCCCATAGAGTCTGTTAGTTCAGGAGTTCTACGCTAACATCCATGATGTTAGTGGTTCAACTTTTAGGGTTTTCCTTCGAGGTAGGACGTTTAAGATTACTTCGGATGTCATTTCGAGTCTGATTCATATTCCTCGAGTCGTACACCCCATGTTTCCTTACCTTACTCCTAATTCTCTTCTGACAGACTCGTTAGTTCGTTTGACAATTTTTAACACACCGTTGGAGGGAGGTCCAGGAGCGATTCGCATTGGTTCTCTTCTGAGTGAGCACCAGATTTTGTTGCGCGTTGTGTGCATGAATCTTTGACATGTTTCCCACACTTCTTCATTACTAATGGAGAAGGCTCATTTTGTTTATGCCCTACTGCATGGTAATTCCAATGACTTACCTTCTTTCATATGCCAGTACATTTTGAGGGCTTTTCGTACCACAGAGAGGGCTGCCTTATGCTTGTTTGATTTACCATTTGGTTACAGCCTTAGGAGTCAGTTTTCCCGAAGGGGTTCCGATGAGGGTTTTTCGGATGATGGCCATACGACTATCGCCCAGAGTAGGTCTCATGCTTCTTCTAAGTTCGCACAGCCCATTGACATGACTGTGTTGGCTGATCCTATTGGTGACCTCATTTCTGTTGATCCCTCGGATTTTCCTTCATTTTTTACTGCTCTTCAACCCTCTAATATCCCTTCTACTTCTACTTCTACTTCGGCTCCTCCAACGTCTGAGTTAGTTACTCCTCCTTCTCCTCCAGTGTCTATATCTTCTGCTTCTGCTCCCATCGACCCCTTCGATCGCTCTTTTTGGACAGATGATGGTGCTTATCGAGCAGCATACTCGTATGACGATTGAGATTCAGCAGCTACGTGCTACAGTTGATCAACACACTATCGAGATCACTACTCTTCGAGGTGCTATCGAACACATTCAGTGTGGACTTCGATGGATTCGTCGTCACTAGGATGACGCTGCTTTTGAAGAGATGACAAATTTCGATGATGCTGATGATGCTGTCGGTGCTTCCTAGTTCTAGGCTTACCCCTTGTCATTATGTGACAAAAAGGAGAAGTAGATATTTTTGGGCAGCACATATGTATTTTTTGATAGGGGGAGAGCAGATTGAAAATCTAGATGTAATTAAATTTTTGATATATATACAAATGATTGTTATTTTACTCAAAGGCATTTTATTATTTAATTTCAGTTCTGCTAAATTAAATTTGATGTTTTAGTAGTATCAATGTGTCTTCGTGGTATGTTGGGTTGCATTGGTACAATGTCTTGATTTAGCTTGCATAGTTAAAACTGAACAAGTCTAAATGATTCATAAATTGCATAAATCATATAAGCAGCTTGAACTATGTTATTATACTATTTTTCACACATTTTACACTAGGTGTTAGTTATTTGTTTCAAGAAACAAGGGTTAACTAAATTGCAGAATTGTTCAAGTTAGTTAATTTGTCAAAGATTCTGAGTCTGTAATTTATTTTGATTACTGCCTTGACTTAGTAGTTTTCTCACATAATTCCAAAGAGGGAGTTTGTTAAGTCTTAGATGTTTTGTAATTGGCAATTATGTAAACAAAAAGGATAGAGTTGTACTGTTTGTAAAAAGTCAAGGAGTAATGTGCAAATAGTTGAAAATAGGGTTATTAGGTTTAGGGTTTGAGAATGGAAAAAGGTGGAAAAACAGCGCGGATTTTCGCTAGACTGTTGCTAAGGTTTGGCTCGAGTTACAAAAGTAGAAACATCGTCACTGGACTATCGTCCCTTCTTCGTTCGAGCGATAGGCTATCGCTCGATCGTCGCTGAGCCCTCGCTCGAGTGACGTGGTTATTTGGAAAAATTTTATTTCATAATTTAAAGGCTTTTTCCCTGGCCCATTCATTTTATAGCCTACCTATAAATACCAAATAGCCACATAACGTTTTTTTTCTTAAGGTTAAACATTGTGAACGCTTCATCTATGAGAGATTTCTTATTATTCATTTTTTAACCTTCATGATTCATGGATATTTGTTCTTGGTGGTGAGAAAAACATCGTTCCTATAATCCAAATACCAAATTACCTTTCCTCTACATTTGGTCAGAGTTCTGAAAATCGAGAGAAAAGTTGACTGGAGTTCCAGTTTGTGAAGAACAGAGTGTTCTTCGTTGATCCACGGGAGATAGACGATTCCACAAGGCTAGGAGTGCTACAGGGTAGCAGATTCTACGAAGAGTTTTGGTAATAGCAACTAAGGATTGGTGCAGGGGAGCATGGAATCCAATGAGAGATGTAAGGAGTGCAATCGGGAGATTAGATAGTACGGGTCGTCTAGTTTGATAACTGTAAGTTGTTTGAATCGTTTCTAGTGGATTGTCTGGCGAAGTGGCTGGAGTTTTTCCCACTTGAGTTTCTCCGTGAACATATGTGTTTTATTTACGGCTTTATTTATTGTTTTGATTATATGCGGTATTTAAATGGTAGGTGTCGAATCCAACAAATAATAAATGCTTGCGTTCTTAAAATATAAATTGTAGCAAGGGTGAGCAAGGTCGCATCCACAGAGA
>CAIGRS010298924.1:0-10061 GCA_903798395.1 Fraxinus floribunda
TGAGGCAATTGGCCACCGTTGGAACTGCGATTGACGTCGGATTCCTTAAAGCAGAAGAGATTCCCTTGTTTCAACACAAACCAGCGGCGCCGCCACGTCTTGATGGACTCGCCTTGCTTCATCAGCCAACCGCCCCCGTCTTGGAGTTTTCTAATTCACAGATTTGGGTTTTCTGTATTTTTGAGGTTTGAAAGTAAATAGTACGGTAATTATATTTTTTTTAGTTTGAAGGGTATTAATCAAAAGTGTATTTTTTTTAGGGTATTGGGCCTAATTTGCCCATCTTCAAACCCACGCTGTGCATCATATGGTACAACAGCTTCAAATTTTGTTTACATCTAGGCAATTCCACACAGATAGGCCGAAATTGGAAACTCCTATTCCAGTTTGGGCCTTGAACAAATATTGTCCACATCTGGCCCATACACGAAATCTTCAAACCCACGCTGCATCATACGGCACAACGGCTTCACCAAATGCTGCATCATATGGTACAACAGCTTCACACCAGATGCCACAGAGTACCTTCCTGGCTTTCTTTTCTGTCTGTACCAAAATTCAGTTAATGATCAGACCTCCATTTCTAGAATCAATTCGCTAACGATAACGAAACTATTCTTCTTACAGCATAAGCTTTCACAGTCCAGCCATGAAGCAGTTGCACAAGCAAGCCGGTACAAGAAGAGATGAAGAAATCCCCATGTCCCAAAACCCACCTTACTCTCCCAAAGCCTTGAAACACCCCAGATCCCTTCCCAGATCTCTCAATTATCTGCTCAAAGAACAGAGACTTCTTTTCGTTCTTGTGGGCATTCTTATTGGCTCCACTTTCTTTATCGTCCAACCTTCCCTTTCCTACCTCTTGTCGGCTTCTTCCGGACCCAGAATTCCCAGATCCCACACTTTTTCTGAAAATCGTGAATCAGTTAGCCTTTATGATCCCACGGGGGTGGTGGGATATGATGAGAATTATAGGAGCAAGTACCATAATGGGGTGGGGAGAGTGCCGGTGGGGATAAGAAGCAAGAGGAAGAGGATTGTAGTAACTGGAGGGGCTGGGTTTGTGGGCAGTCATTTGGTGGATAAGCTGATCGCTCGAGGTGATGATGTGATTGTAATCGACAATTTCTTCACTGGGAGGAAGGAGAATGTAGTACATTTGTTTGGGAACCCGAGATTCGAGCTGATTAGGCACGATGTCGTTGAGCCAATTCTGTTGGAGGTGGATCAGATCTACCACTTGGCTTGTCCTGCATCTCCCGTTCATTACAAGTATAATCCTGTCAAGACTATCATATCCTTATTACAGATGTTATTACTTATTAGAGTGAACGACTTTTTATTTTGAGAAAATGTAGTATTGTTTGATCTGTGCGCGTGTGCATTAGCAAAGTAGCAGAATGAATGGCTTTGCCTGTTTGAATGACTGGGGATGGTCAAAAGTGAGTTGTTGCTTTAATTTTTATCTACGCCAATGTCGATCATAAGATATTATGTGAGACATGTTCGCGTGATGTGTACTCTCCAAGCACAAACTTGCAGATGCACTCTGCTATATACACAAATAATGCATTTGAGTCTTCAAATGAATATGATTTTTATGCAATTATATCTGATATCTGGGCTTGCACATGTGCAATTGCCAATGGAGATTGCTGTTTTTGAGTGCGTGAATGCAAAAGTGATAAGCTGCTCTTACGATTATTCATGAAGTTTTCATTTTTTTGTGTATCTGGGAAGTAATTTAGATAAAATACTCAAAGACTTATATTGCACCTGGATTTGTTTTTGTTAGAAAGTTTGTTTATTGAGATCCTTAACACATAATTACAAGACAAATGTGATGGGGACCCTTAATATGCTGGGCCTCGCAAAGAGAATTGGAGCAAGGTTCCTTCTTACTAGTACAAGTGAGGTTTACGGTGACCCACTTGAGCATCCACAGAAGGAGACATATTGGGGACATGTGAATCCAATAGGTGGGCGCCATCTTTCTGTTATTTGATATGTTGTTTTGTTATGCTATTTGGTGTGAAGTTTATGATTGAGTTCTTTCCAATAATCAGGTGTACGGAGTTGCTATGACGAAGGAAAAAGAACTGCTGAAACCTTAACTATGGATTATCATCGTGGAGCTGGTGTTGAGGTAATACATGTGCATTGCTGTGATAGTTGTTGAACTCTAAGCTTGGTATATTGATCATTTGGCTCTCAGAATAGATTACAATGTGATTAATCTTATTGACTTTACCTGCTTTAAGAATACATAGCTTGGAACAGGCATTCTTAGTCCATCATTCATTTAGTAAACTACGTTAGTGTTATCCTTTACTGTTTGCAAATGATAGTTGTATCTAGTTAGTCGTATTTAACCTTGCTAATTACTTGTGCTACCTTATTAAGGTGTCTGGAACGTTTGTTTACTTTTGAGGCAAAACTAAACTCTACGACATGCTTTGCACGTGATCTATCATGTATCATATCTGCAAGTTTGTCTGTGACGATGTTAGGTTTATATGCCACGGAATTGGCATCTAGTGTAGGTGAGAATTTTTCAGCACTTCTGATTAAGTTCAAACACATTATTGCATCCAGGTTAGCAAATGTTTCCTGGTATGTTTGATCAAGTCCAATTAGATTTTCCAGGCTTGTAGTATTCTTAGGAAGGGTTTTAACCATTTTATTTAGACCATAGCCTTTCTATTCTGATTTATGTCGGTCTGTCTGTAAGCTCCGAATGCTGTTAATGGAAATGATCAAACTAATCCTCTACCTTTGAGAAATGTCAAATTTTCAAACCAACACCAAGCATTATTTCATTCTTTTCTCAACTATGAATAGAGTGAGCAGAATAAATGCCTGTCTGAATTTCCAATTCACACCTTCCCCTCGTGTTAAATTGTCACCACCACTGAACACTCATAAGAATGTCTCACCACCACAATCCACCAGTCCTTATATGCACCATCCACCTCATATTATGGCCACTCTTGCAAATCATCCTCCTGACAACAAGCCTCTGGTTGTCGCTACTCTAATTTTTAAATCCATTGTAATGCATTAAATTGTAAACAATCCATTATCTCCCCTAAACAATAGTAATTAGCAAGAAATTCGACGAACATTCTAATTTTGCATAATTTTATAAGCATATAGCTGCTGCCCATGCTACATTTGCTTCCAATTTTTTCATGAATAATATTGATCTCATTGACCCTTCAACTTACTCGAGCACGTCACTGGCTTGATCACTATGCTTTCACCAACACACTGATAAACCCAAATGAGTTGTGGAACTAAAGTAGTTGAGAATGGTTAGAGGAGGGAAACTATAGAGAGACCTACCTGCCAACTGGAAATTTTATTTTTACTTCTTTTGAGTTGGGGCGGGGCTGGGGAGAAAGTAGTTGAAGTGTTTACCAAAAAATTGAGAAACCATGAATTTTAGCTGCATGGTTATGGCTCCTTGCTAGTTGAGAAAAAAATGCTTTATTTTTTCCCCTCTCAAGTCCTGGTAGGAAAAAATGGTAATGACATCATTGTTCAGGATATTTAATGCTCAAATGTAGTGTCTCAGCTGGTCCAAGAGGATGATCAGCCACACTGGGACAGAGATTGAAAAATGGCCCAGACTCCTACATGAGGCAGCAAAGAAGAATTTTCCGCAATGTGCATGGAGGTAGAAGGCCCACCGGTCGTGAATATATTTTCCATAGAAGAAGCAATGACTGTATTGGGGGGAATAAGCATCGGCTAACTTCACGAAAATAAAGTGGGAATATCTATGAAAGTTTGTTCTGCATGACAAGCAGACTTTTCACTACTTAGTCTGACTAAGTTGATAGTTTGAGCCTTTGAGGATTTGGGATTATTATTTTTAGACAGTAGTATAACAGCTCAAGATTCTGGGGAAGTACAGGGTAATCTAGTTGCTCATTTTATAGCTTCTCCATGAGTCAAAGATTACCTATGATTGAGATTTGTACTTGTAGAACGAAATTTCTTGTTCCCTCTACTTGGAAAATCGCATCCCAAGTTGGATTTAAGTACTGTTGTGATTAATCATGCTTCTCTTGTTCTGCAGGTGCGCATTGCACGTATATTTAATACATATGGGCCTCGTATGTGTCTTGATGATGGACGTGTTGTCAGCAACTTTGTTTCACAGGTTTGTCCTCTCTGTTGCGTTACTTGCTTACCCTTATGGTTTGATAAAGATGCCCCAAATAGTTCACTATGAGATTACCTTTCTAAGTGTTTTTACATTCACCAGAGTTCTTATTCTGAGAGCTGTTGCATTCTGCAGGCCATACGTAAGCACCCAATGACAGTTTATGGGGATGGGAAGCAAACCCGAAGCTTTCAATACGTTTCTGACTTGGTATGTAGTATTATATGATATTAACCTGCTTTCTGGCACTGACTCATCTATTCATGTACTTTACTCTATATAGCCATGCAAATTTACCCCCCTTTGACTAGGAAATTCTTGCTATTGAAAGACTGTCGACCTCTTTTAATTGTCATGACTATCAGTTAGTTGATTACAGTTGCACATTCAAGTACAAATGTTCTATTAAAGAAATTTTTGAGTTATTACGGTAGCAAGTTTTCAAGGCAGTTAAAACCTAGAAGGCTTAAATTCTGGAGGGATCTATGGGTGGAAGTTGTGCGTGTTGGCGAAGCTTAAATAGTTACTTATAAGTAAATAAGAATGGTTTAGTATAAATTATTGTTTTTCTAGGTCAAAGTTGGAAATAAAATATTATTTTTGAAAGTAACCGTTACTTTCTTGTCTAAGTTATAAGAAAAAGATAACGCATTCAAATATGTTAAGATAGTTGACTTACTTTTAACCTTATTAGCCAAACTGCCAAACATTCTCAAGACTTCCAATTCATCTTCAATATTTGGACAAAATTTGTAGCACTCCCAGGATATGGTACTCAGGACTCCCTGTCTCTATTGAATTGACATGTGTATTACTTACCCATGCATTATTTACAAATATTTGCCATCAAGTGCACAAGAGATTCATTCAAGCACGAGTTAAACATGCCTTACGATGATTTGTAACTACGATTCAATCTGAAAAGTACCTACTATATAAGATCCGCAACAAACAAAACTGTAATGTATGCAAGTCACAATTTGTTGGGTTGAAACCAGAATGAGGAAAAACTAAATGTTGTTTACTACAGAACTATATTTATTATCTTGATATCAGGTTGATGGATTAGTGGCTCTAATGGAAGGTGAGCACATCGGACCGTTCAACTTGGGTAACCCTGGAGAGTTCACAATGTTAGAACTTGCCGAGGTTTGTGATCTTTGGGCTCCCTCAATGATATTTTCTTATCTAATGATGGGTCTAGGATTTAGTTTTTGACATGATTAAGTCACTTTTTTGGGTAATAACAGGTTGTCAAAGAAACCATTGATTCCAGTGCAACGATTGAATTCAAAGAAAACACTGCTGATGATCCTCATAAGAGGAAGCCAGATATTAGTAAAGCAAAAGATCTTCTAAACTGGGAACCAAAGATTTCCTTGCGTGAGGGCCTGCCTTTGATGGTCAATGATTTTCGAAATCGTATCTTGAATGAAGATGAAGGGAAGGGAAACAAATGAAGAATACAGCTAAAATAGCATGTACAGATTGAAAGCATGTTGTGTATGTTTCTTCTACAATAGTGCATTGACATATTCATTTTTTATTTTTATTTTTATTTTTACGAATTTTTGCAATAAGTCACGTTAAGAATTCTGCAATTTTGATTAGGCTTTGATATGAATCCAATTTTGTACAGTTCCTTATGATGGTTTTATGTGACTTGAAGAACATAAATGCATGTTTGGTAGGCAATATAAGACATGACTCAGACATGACTGACATATATTTAACAAGATCTTAGGTTTTTCTTCATTTCACGATCCAACACTATCCAATCCTTCTAACAGAACATGTCAGAAGAATAAAGGGGCGGTGAGTTAGAATTCGTGTGATATTGTTGGAGGAGATATAAAGGGGAAAGGAAAGGAGAAGAAGAGCAGAAAGTGAAAAATGCTCAAAAGGCATCTGATTCCATGGATTTGTGATCCAGAATCCTTGCTTAATTACAGAGAAGCAAAGTAGCTTTGTGTCTCATTCACTCAATTTTCCAGATGATTTTTTGAAGCATATGTTCCAAAGGCATCTCAACACATTTCTCTATTATTCCCATTTTCTAGAAATGAAATTTGAGACGTGTTACACTTGAGATAATGTGGCAAAGAGTCGATATCTCTGTAACTGCAATTTTAACATTCAAACTCCTCATTTTTTACAGCCTCGAGGACGGACGAAAGAAGGGGTTGCAGTTTAATTCCGTGGCATAATCCTAAAGATGTTTACTACTTAAAACAATATCAAGCAGGTTTGCAGTACTCTGTCCTTAAGCATGCACGCTGAGGATAATTTATCCATTGCTTTGATTCCAGTTTAAACATCAAAATCATCAACAAACAGTTTTCCTCTGAAATTTTCATTTAAAATTGGTCAGATCCACACCCCATGCTGACAGCACGAATCAAATTGCTGTATTCCATGACCCAATAGTTTTATATCTGAATTATGAGGGAGCTGTCACTGAAATCTGCAGAGAATCCAGTCCACGAGTGTCACCCTCGGACTCTTTCAAAAATGTTATTTTCCATTTTAATTCATCGTATGCTTCCTTGTTGCACTCAAAGGATTGCCACTGTTTGAAGTTCATCTAGGCGGAGCCAACTCACACTGTACATTTTGACCCTCAACTATGTATCAGTGTATTGGGTATTCCATACATGTATTAAGTCGTCATAATATTTCTATTTAAAGTCTAGAGACTCGCTTTTGAATGTGTGAGAGAAGTGGAAAAAATATTGTACACTCGTTCCCCATTAAGTGAACTTGTAGGTGCTTTTCGGTTCTATTTATTAATACTCAGAATAACGGTTAATCTTTTAATAGGGACATGATTGATTTTTAACCTATGGTACATATAATTATTTGTTCTCCAATCTCCACCAAAATAAACAAGGAGAGTTGATTAACAATCAGTATAAACTGTCAAATCCTAAATATGAATACATAGATAAATTGTATCATTTCGTTATATTAGATTAGAACACCTCTCTCTCTCTCTCTCTCCATGACGAGAGCTCAAGCTGAACGGCTAACCCCAAGAATCTTAGCAAGAAAAGTCTCTTTGTTTCTGCCTCCCACAAGTTTACACAATATTGCAGCAGATTCCCTAGACCTTTAATTCTAACTCTTATCACTTCAGCACTTTCATCTAAAGATGAAAGGAATCCATATATTCAGTACATCTCAAACTGCAACAGCCATATGTCCCAACATGAGTGAAGCCTCATCTTCTTCCTCTTCCTCCTCCTCCTCCACTGCTCAACTCGGGAGCAGTCGAGCCATCGACCGATACAATCCCATCATCAGAGACTCGAGAAGAAATGGAAATCCACTCCCACCTCTCAGTTCTCACCCAAAACTCACTCCCAAACCTCGAAAACACCATTCTAATCCGAAGAACCCTTTGAAGGGAAATGATGAAGCCAAGAAAAAGAAAATCCTTGAACTGGAGGATGAAAAATTAAAGAGAAAGGATGAAAGAGTTGATAATAGTACTAATGTTGTAAGGAAGAGCTGGAGTTGCATCAAGCCAGGAGATTTTATAAGCCCTGCCGGTTCAACTAGATACTTATTGAATGATAAAGCTTTCTTGGACGTCTTATCGGATTCCGACCCGGTTCTGAAATTGGTTCACGATGAACCTTCCTTGGACGTCTTATCGGATTCCGACCCAGTTCTGAAATTGGTTCACGATGAACCTTCCAAGTCTAAAACAGATGAATCATGTGATGGAAAACTACCCTCTTTGTCTGAATCTCCAGAACAGGTTTTCTTCACTCTCAATTCTCCATTTAACATGTTTATATTATGTATTTTTGTTATAATTTTGTCTTGCTATATGTGTTGTTTTATCTATCTCCGGAGTCTTCAGTTCCATCTTAAAAGATCGTCCTTTTTAAAAGGATAGTCCAAATTTTTAAACGTTGATTATTGTTTTTTCCATATCTAATTAACGTCGGATTTTACCCTTTAACACTAATCACTATCAAATACCAATACCCTCAAGTCTATAATTGATTTTAAATCATGAAGTGATTTTGAATATTTGGTTGCAGGTGGTTGTTCTTAGAGTATCCCTGCACTGCAGAGGATGTGAGAGAAAAATGCGAAAACATATCTCTAGAATGGAAGGTATGCATATTTAGCGCTCTTCATTTCTCTCAACTTTCTTCTTTCTTTTCATTTTTGTGTGTACAAAGTATTGTTCTAAAAAGCGTCGCTAGACTTGGAGGCCAATCTTCAAACCTTACGATCCCAAGCCTCAAAAAACATTTTCTTATTTTTAATATTATTTTAATTTCGCGCTTATTGCCGGGCAAGACGTTTTGCCCGCACCTCGTGCCTAGCACGTTTTTTAGAACACTGGTGTGGAGTGAGACGGTGGAGCTACGGAACATTTGATTGTTTGAAAACGATAATAGCATTTTGGAAAGTTAAATTTGATGGGAATTGGATAGCAATAACAAAGGAAAAGAACCCTCTAAAAGTCGATGGGGGAGAATGTATAATGGAATACTAAGTAACCCTCCAAAGGTCGATTGAGAGAATAAGTGTATAGTAAAATTAAGCTCTAGAAGTATAACACAACCCAGTACCCACAAACAGATTGGCCTCCAAATCACCTTGTATCGTAAGAATATTAAGTGGAATTCCAATATACCTGTGAAGGTAGGTGTTGAGTCGAGAGGATAAGCGTACTACTCTATGTCACGTTTTTGTTTATGTTCATTCTTCCTTGACTGGTGCTTAATATGGTAAGCAGGGGTGAAATCTTTCGACATAGACTTTGCAGCAAAGAAAGTGACAGTGATTGGGGACATAACTCCATTAAAGGTTCTTTCAAGCATATCGAAGGTGAAGAATGCCCAATTATGGCCTCCAACACTATCATCTTCACTTTCACCACTCAATTTCACCACCCCAGAATTCAGTTACAAAGGAGCTGCTGGTGCTTGAATTAATTATCACTAAATGAAATTTTCATCTTCTTGACGGTGTAAATTATGGCTTGGCTTGATGATGGTTCTTGTTTATGAATTTGGTAATTTATGCCTTTAGTTCTGTACTTTCTTGAAACTAATTAATCTTTACTTCTCAAATGTTTTGCCATTCCATTCTCAATGTTTATTGAAGAGCTTAAATTATGAATTATGATATTCGACGATGAAAGTAAAAAAGAATTGTTGACATAGGATAAAAAATTTGACCATAATCGTCAAACTCTCAACAAAGATTGTAGTTTTGTACTTTCTTGAAACTAATTAATCTTTACTTCTCAAGTGTTTTGCCATTCCGTTCTCAATGTTTATTGAAGAGCTTAACATATGAATTATGATATTCGACGATGAAAGTGAAAAAGAATTGTTGACGTAGGATAAAAAATTTGACCATAATCGTCAAACCCTCAACAAAGATTGTGATTCACTATCATCGTCGTTTAGATGGAGAAAAGAACTATGTGAAAAAAAAATGGAAAAACTTTGTTTACACATCTATAAATATTACTTTTTAAGTTTTTATCATTTTATTAAAGGCTAACACTAGTCAATTTGTAATCTCATTTAGGGTGCGTTTGATCGTGAGTATGGAATTTGCATGGAAAAAAAATAAATTTTATGGAATTCAATTTCCTAAAACTTATTTGTATATGAATTATTAATTAAATGTGTTTGATTGATTTAGTATTCAACCTAAAAAATTATTATACTTATCTATTTTTTATTGGTGGATGGATGAGAGGGGGATAAATTGGAGAGAGAAAGCGATAGTCAATTACCCAAAAAATAAATCCACCACTCCATGAACAAAAAAACTTCATTGTTTTTTGAGCAAAATATGGTCATGTAATCAAAAGTTGGAAAATATTGTCCATGATAAAAAAAAAAAAAAAAAA
>CAIGRS010299020.1:0-12686 GCA_903798395.1 Fraxinus floribunda
TATCCATTATTTGGATGCTTAACGGGGGATGTATGCGTTAGATGTGGTCGTCGAACCTTCGGGGTTTAGGTTGAAAGAAATCTTGTGTTCAATCTTTTAATTTCTGCAACTTTACTTTATGTTCGAGATTGATTTTTTAGATCTTATTTTAATATAGTGGGTATTGGGCCTTTTCAATTATTCATAATAATAATACATTTATTTCAATTTCTAGTACAATATGAAATGGTCTTCAGAGAAACTTCAAATAAGAAGTTTCTTTCAATTGTTAATTTCTACGAATCATCACAACTAATGGGAATACAAGGCGTACTTGCAATGATAGTAACAACCATTTTGAACAATGGAGACTCATCAAATTAATGTACTGTATTTCTTATTTGTTGATCACATCCATGCACATCCACCACGAAAAATCAACGCAAAATTTCAAATTGAAACAAGGAAACGTGTCTTGTTTGTTTTGAAAGAATGGTCGTTATATTCACAAAACATTTTATTATTATTAACTTTGCTATATTTAATTGTACTAACGGTTTTCAACCTTTGTTTATTTTCATATAACTTTTTGTCACTTTTTTATTCTTAACTTTCAATTAATTAGTCTATATATCGATCTTGTTGGTGGTTTCTGTCCAAATATTTTATTTCTCTACTTTAAAATGAGTGGCAAATCTTTTTTAATTGTGCTTTTTACTTATTTAAAAATATTGGGGGCAATTGAGTAGTTTACACTTTTCTAATGAATTCCTTGGCCCAAAATCTGTGTTAGTGTTAGTTCCAAGAAGGTAGATGAGTTAGTGTTAGTTCCTAGAAGGTAGAAACTAAAATGCATCGAAAAAATTTAAAAATATAAGTATGACAATAAGCAAATTTTAAGGACTTTTATTACAATTGAAATATAGTCTGGTTAACAAAATATGTGCCATGAATATAAGGCTCAACAAAAGCTATGCACCTATATCACCATGCATAACTATTGACTCCCCAATTTTGGCTAGGTCATACCAGGCCAAGCACATTCCTATCTAGAATTAGCTGAGGCTATATCATGCTGCTGAGATTAATAGATTTTTTTCTCTAATTTTTGTTAATAAAAATATTTTTTTAGAGTCGAGTCCAATATGCATCTACAGAACTTCGATCTCATATTTTGTTTTTTATGTAATAAAAATTTTAGAGGTTTGTCTAGTTCACTTGGCACGGCCTGACTCAAGGACATATCATCCTACATTGCAACTCAATTCGAGTTGTGTTGTGTTTAGGCAAACATTTTGTGTGTGTCAACTCGCCAACCCAACAACGAGGTAAAGATTTTTTTATAGAAATTCTAAGGCTAATAGACTATACGTAACCTAATTGATTGATTAGATATGTTCAAAGCAAAATATCAAAATGTCATAATCCTCTTATACGAATTCAGATTTTTCTTGTTCTTATCTTGCACTCCAAGTGAAAATTTTGCTGAATACGTGCATTGTGTTTTGTGTGTAAAAGGAGTGAAAGTTGAATAAAAAGAAGAAAACTTACTGCTCGTCTTCTTTTTATACTTTTATGTACCATATTTAGCTAATGGGATTAAAATTGCAAGAAGAGAAAAAATTAAGAGGTGCCTCAATTGAGATTTTATGAATTTTAAAATTTCTTGGTATCTTCAATTGAAATTAAATGATTCAATTGATATCCATTAATATTTAGTGATTTTATTTATAAAAGAACTTCAAGAGATTTGAACGAATTTCAATTTTACTGAAATAATAAAACCTTAAAGCTGAAAATAAATAACAATAAAATAGTTCAAATCCAAACCGTGTTCCATCCTGTTTTATTTAGCCCTAGAATCATTTTAATTTGTCATGCAACAAATCGATGCAACGTTCATGTCAATTTTGATTTATTGTCCACGGTGGGTGTGGATCATAATGCACATAGTGAAAATTAGATCATTTATGACTTTCATGTTTGATACACGATGAATACATGATCAATGTTTAAGCACAAACATAAACCTTAAAAAGTGTATTACCTAGCCATACAAGGACATAAATGTGACAATAATATCTTATCGTTATAAGAAAACAATCGAGTATATATCAAAGAGGTCAAGTTAAAAACGTAAATAATTTTGGTGACTTGTGAATATAATCTTAATGTCAATTATTGACTATAAAACAATTAAACAAATAGACTTTTGAGGTAGTACTTTGTCTTATCCTACCAAAATCTCTCTCAGCATATTGTAGAAAATGACTTTCTTGTGGAATTATAGCATTAGTCAATTCAAAGAAACAACGAGTACACACGCTACCTCACAACAAAAAAAAAATAAAATAAATAAATAAATAAATAAATAAATCTGTGCCCCGGGGCACATCCGAGATACTTTGTCTTATCCTACCAAAATCTCTCTCAGCATATTGTAGAAAATGACTTTCTTGTGGAATTATAGCATTAGTCAATTCAAAGAAACAACGAGTACACACGCTACCTCACAACAAAAAAAAATAAATAAATCAATAGGACCTTCTATTAAAAAATCTCCAATCACATCCACACTGACTTACGTGTAAATTAGGACGAAAACCCTTATCATCAAGATCTCCGAGCCAAGGGCAAAAAGGAAGCAGAGATTCAAGAGCTGGGCGTGGGAGATATTTCCCATAGTCAAGTCAATTTTTCGGTACGGAGTTGGTGTGAAAGAGAGAAACAAGCTGAGATTTGATATGAAAATAAAAAATACTTATTCCTCGAACTGTGTGTGTATATAAATATCGGATAAAGATTCTTGTGGAGCAAGTGATTGAGCATGCAGCCGTAATACACGTGTAACACTCTTATTGGTTCGCGTGACCCACCTCCCGATTATGGTAGGATTTTCAAGAGTTTGTTTCCTTGTCTAATTGGGTTTCCTTGTAGAGTGGGCTTTGAAATATTTTCATGAACCATTAGGCAATTTTCTTGTTGAAGACTTCATTCCTTGTAAGTGCGAACGAAACTGAGAAGCATGCTTCGCCCAAGGCCATTGGCCGTCACTAGTTTGGTCGAAGAGCGGATTGACAACAGCGCAAAGATCAGATAGGTGACATCTTAAGTGAAGATGATGATAAATGTTTCATATTTTTGGCTTGTCATTATGGCGAACACATGGACAGCCACGTGCCTTGTAGTTGAAGGCTCACGTGGTCTCGCATAGAGCCCTGATAGGTTAGGAGTATAACTAAAGTCCCCAAGTCCGACATTTATGATAGGCAAAGGACTTTGTTGTGTGGATAAATTTTGATTTATAATAATTGATTTTATTTACCTTGGTCAGATTTTCTAACATATACAACTTACCTCTCTCGAAGTTTAGTCGATTATATTTAACTAAGTTAATTTTATATCTCTATGTGAATCCGGATACATCTTAGTGAAACGCCTTAAATATTTAAGAATTCATGTAACGATCGCATTAACTACAAAATGTATCTCTAAGCTTTTATACTAGTTCTCCCTTTTACTATGTGATCAAAACAAATAATCTGTCTCTCGTAGTATCTATCACTCATAAAATTAATGAATTCGTCGTCAATTAATCCAAGTATTAAAAATAGAAGTAAAAAAAGTCACAAGATCAATTGGAGATTAAAAACTTTTTAATTAAAAATAAGGTTCAAAATTATGTTACAATCATGCATTCTAACTAATTACTTAATTAAACATCATATGAGAATAATAAAACGAGAAGGAATTAAAGTATATTATCGAGTTTTAAGCAAAAAGGAGAAAAAGATGAAGATCTTGCACTAAGATTGCTCCTTGTAAAATCTTGAAACCATTTCTTGATTGATTTCTTTATTATTTTTTTCTCCGTTTGGGCTTGTATAATATTTGTACAATAAATACACAAGCCTATACTTGAATATATGTGTATAATTAATGAAACTCTACCCCTTTAATTCTTGGATTAAAGTGTGTATTTATAGAACAAGATTTAAGAAAAACCCTTGTTCAACTTGAGTTCCATCAAAGAGTTTGAAAAGAAAAATGAAACAAATCCCATTACCAATATAACTCATTTTCTCATGTGATTTTAGTCCTTCATCTTCTTGTATTTGCAATTAAGTCCTCTTCATTCTAAAATTATTATAGTCAACTCAAGAAAAGTTTTGAAAGTTTGCAATTTAGTCTCCAAACTTTCCATGAAGCTAATGAATTTTTATTGAATGCTTTATTAATACTTCTAATTGATCTCTTACAATTCGATTAATCTTCGATTGCTTCACAACAACTACAATTAAGCTCAAAATAACCTATTTTCACATAATTGTATCCAAGTTGGAATTTTCCTACGATTAACATAATTTACATAAATTAAGTAGATATTCGCTCAATTTACATATAAATAATAAGAATAGAAGCCCGAATAAGTGCATAAAATGCACTTATCAAATACCTCAAAACATAAACTTTTATTCGTCCTGAGAAAGACTATTTACTAAACATATAAGCAAATGAACAAAAATATAAATGCATTAAAAAACTTTGTCATACTCCCTCAAGTATTGAAATCGTTTGATAATTCATAAAAAGTTTATAAGTAATGCAACTAAAACTAATTTTTACTTATTCAATGCTTGATTGATGTGTGTGTACATAGTCAACCTAATAATCATGAGCTTTTTAAATAGGTTATTTTTCGATTATTAATAGTCAATTTTTTTTTTCTCTTTCATGGGATACACATCCCCAAATTTGTTTTTCAATCACATAGCCAAGGTGTATATTTTAAGGTTGATTTTACAACTCTCATTTAGCCATATCAACGAGTCGAGCCACGAGCCGAAACTCAAAACTCGGGCTTAGCTCGAGCAAAATAGGGTCGAGCTTTTTTAGGCCCGAGCAGGGCTAAGCAAAAGCTCGGCCAAAAAAATGAGGTCGTCTTGGGTTTTTTTTTTTTTTTTGGCTACCCATTGATGCCTGCATTATGCAGGCAACTGTAGTTGCCTTTTCAAATTAGTTTTTGGCCCCTCCCGTATAATTCTTTTAGGAATTTCATGTCAACCCTCCTATGTACAGTCCTCTTATGTAAAGCCGCCATTAGTCGGTGGGTTGATCTGGCAAGGTCGTTATTCTGGTGATCTCTTCCATCGTCATTCTAGGGTTGATTGCCTTTATGTGGAAGGTAAGGACCTGGCCTGCTATATTGGGTCCTGATAAGTGTAGTTTCTACAGTTATTCGACATTCTAAACTATGATAGTTTACTATTCTTTGGATAAAATACTATCTAACTTATGTTATATTTCATTTTGTAGGTAAAATTCAATGTTGAGGAAGAATTGAAGAAAAAAATGCAAAGATATAGGAAAAAGGTCTCAATTGTATCAAATACAAAATTTGAGAGCAAAATTACAAATATTTAATAGTTGATTCGGACCACAATATGATACTTTGAAGATTACTAGGAGACAATTGAATGGAATTAAAACTAAAAAGGAATTAAATATGATCAAAATATTATCAAAATCAATTTTCAATCGCAAATGTTATATTCCATTTTTTAGTCGAAGATTGAGACCTATTTCTAGCGAAGTTGTAACCCTTTGAATTATCTGTCCAACACACTTTGAATCGCCTTAATCGAATATCGAGAGAGAAAGTTATTTCCAAAATATTGACTGCTGTGCAGAGACAAAAAAATTCGCGCACGAAGGTAACTTTCCTTATTCGATTGAAACTCTTTTGAAAATCGATTTAGATGTGATTTTCAATCACTTTTCTACTCCTACAAATACCTAACAACAGAATACCTATTTGAGACTCCTTTTGACCTAAAAATCATATATTCTACATATTTTGAAGGCGAAGAACAAGTCATATCAATTCAAGGCGAATTATACAAGGATTTTGAAAATTCATAACCTGATTTCAAGATTTGAGCCAAGAACGTAGATTTCTCATACTTCTTCCATCTTTCTTATTTCTGGATGATTTTTTCCAATTACTCTTTTGTAATTTAATTATAAGAATGTTAAGCTAAGTTTTTCATTGGGTGAATGGTGAACCCTATTTATATTTATTTTAATTCAAGACAATTAATTTAGTAATTCTTAATTTTTCTTGATTGGTTTTTCATTCTCATCGAACTGTTTGATCACCTCTTAAAAATTAAGTTGATTGTTGTAGTGTAGGAATACTCACAATAAGTCTAAAACGCGACAAAATCAACACATGGATAATAGATATTAGGAATAATATTTATGTCATGTACAATCATACGTGATAAATCTCGTGAACCAATGCATGTTTTTCATACAAATTCTAACTGGGAATATGATCAGGTCGTGTTAAACATAGATTTAATATATCTTGAAAAATAATAGTGAATAACGGTGTATTATCAATTGTCTTGAATGCATGAAATTACTATATTACAAATTAATAATTGAATTAAATGGAAATAAGGGGATTCATAATTCTAATAAATTAATACAAACATTTACATATTAAATAAATACTTTATTTATTTTGTTAGTTTATTATTAATATAGATTACATATAAACATTCTCTTTTGTTATCACCACACTTCAAATTTAATAGTAGCCATTGAATTACAAATTAGACATTATTCCTGGTGGGAACAATACTCTTAACTCACAAATCTTATTACTTGTACAACGATCCCGTATGTTTATTGGTTTTGTCGGAACATATCCTCTGCTTGCCTTATTGAGCACGATTTTTCACATCTCTTGCCAACAAACTAGTTCTTCAATTGATGCCTTGGAATCCACATAGTCCTCTATATCATGATCCCTACTTCGATGAATCGTGCAAAACTTAGGCATAGATGCTCGATTGGGGGGAAAAAGGTTAGAATTACAAACATGGGAAGACTACGAGTATTGCTCTCATTACAAAATAGTCATAGACAAGTTTGAAACATATAAAATATACTATCATCATTATAACATATTAACACCGAGAATTACATTTCCAAGCAAACATAATCATATCGTTCAAGTATTTTGGTCGACTTTAAAATTATTTTAACCACTTAAATAACACCAATAATTACCATTTTTTAGCAAAAGGATTTACACGTATAAGTATTTTGGTTGATAATATGATATGATTAACACCTAGAGTGATATTTTTAAGCAAATAAATTCATACTGTATGAGTGTTGTGGTTTGAATATATGGTGCCACTAGTATTTTTTTTAGTAGTTAATAACGAATAATATTCCTTATAATCCCTATTTACGATCACACGATTATCAATAGGAGTATAAGTCGTGTCCGATATGATCGATTTGACAATATTACTACAATTTTAATAGTTATAATTCCTATTTATGGTCACACAATTCACAAGTTATTATTTTTAAAAGTCGCAAGTGATTTTGTTTTTTATTTTTGTTTTTCAAAAAGTGGTGTAAAAATAACGCGTTGGTTGCTTTTTAATTATTATTATTACAAAAAGAAAGACAGTCCAATAGTCCACCAATGTGGACTAAGAATAGTCCCTCCTTAATTTTTCCACATCCATTGAACTCTCGGTGTCTCAAAACATTGGAATATCCTAAAATTTTTCTATGTTCCAAATGCACGTGTTTGAACAAAGATAAAATAATTAAAAAATATGGTAATTTCGGAGTAGGTAGAAATTTCTTTGACCGACTATGTTCCTGTTTTACAACTATTAGAAAGAGATTTTTTTTTGGAAAAAGTACTAAAAAAACAAAATTTGTGTAATTAAAAATAGGGAAAAAATTTGTTTTTATTGTTGTCAATTTTAGCATTCATTCCCAATGTGCAAGGCAGTCCAACCGTGTGAAGGAAAATTCCAAAAAAGAGTTGAGTCTTTGAATGGTTTAGTACACGGTAGGAAATGAAATTTAAATTTTAATTTAAGTCAGGTGCAACAATTAATTTTAATAATATATTTCACGGAATTCATAATTTTAATTGTACATTTAATAAATTTTATCAAAATTCTAAAAATTTAATTTTAATACTTATCAAACAAGAGTTTATTATAGGACTCCCATAGCTTAAACGAATATATGTATATAAGTATTAAAATTAAATTCAAAATTGTAAAATTCCACTCGAAAATTCTTCATTTAGATCATAGGGAAAAACAAGATAGTCAGAACCCTGAACCCAAGACCCCCAGCCCATAGGGGGGCACCGCATGCCGCGTTTGGATGGCCAGGTTTCATCTACCAGGATGAGGATCCTAGATAATAATCCAAATTCTCGACTGACCCACCCTGATGTCCAAATCTACAAAGGTCCAAACGATGAACACGTGGGCGTTCTTACTGCACCCATTGTTTGACTGGGTTCGTTGCCCATTGACCACCTACCTGCTTTGTGAGCTGCAGCCAGTCCTTTCAAATGCATGACATTTTCTTTTTTTCTTTCAATAAATCTAATTGTGTAAATATAATTGACAACTATGTATTGTCAAAATTTGAACTATTGATATAAGAAAACAGTTTTTAACAATTTTTAAAATGGATGGATGTAATGATGTTAAGTGTGTAATTATCAACGAATATTTTCAACAAAAATAGTACATATAGCATGATTTTTTTTTTCCGTAAATAGAATCACGATATAATAAAAAAATGACATATATTGTCATAATTTTGTTCAAAAGTTATAATTCATACCGCTAATACAATCTAAGAATTGAGTACGAAATTTCACCTAAAATTCGCTCACTTTCTATGCATACTTTGCACTCAAACGTAGTATGATGATTTAATGGTAAAATGATATTATCGAGCGAATTATATAGCTTTGGTATGTAGACGCGAGAAAACGAGTAATATGCCTAGAAAGAGAGAATTGAATAGTTAAATTAGTGGGATTATGCTAACATGTAGAAATAAAAATTCTTTGGAAAATAATTTTTTTCACATTGAAAAAATAAAGAAAAATATTAATTCGTAAAATGCGAAAATTTCATCAACGCAAGCAAATAAATTTCTACAAATTCAATATAATATTATACTTTTTGAAAATAAAACCAGCTCATTATATCAAAGACTTCTTATTAGTGTTTTAATTTTAAGTTTTTTTTTCTTTTTTTTTTTTAATAAAAAAAAGAACATAAAAGCGAAGCTTCTTTGGAGAATAATCTCCATAAGAGAAATATTTACATATACTAGTGTCCGTTTGGCAAAACTTTTATTTTTACTTTTTCTTTTTGTAGAAGAATTTTTGAAAGAAGTTGCCTTTATTTTTACTTGAAAACTAATTTTTAAAAGAACTCTCCATTCCGAAAGTGTTTCAACTTCCTCTATGAACTCTTCTAAGCACTTTCATAAAATTAATCGAACGAATTTAAAAGCAACTGTTAGGTCTCAAACCTTCTTTTAATTTTTTAAAAGTCAAGCCCTAAAGCTTTCTATAAAAACTCGTTTAGTAGAGATGTTAACAGAGGGAATTAAAATAAATTTAGTCAAACTGAATCATAATTAATGTCCATAAAAGTTAATTTGTGCAATTGATTCCTATAGTTCCATCTAATCTAATACAAAACCTGTTCTAAACTGAACGTGTTTGCCTAAGTTTAAAAGGTGCTTACGAAAAACCTTATACCGAGACAGAAAATTTTTACTTTTAAGCACAGCCAAACGTCCAATAACTACTTTTTCTCTAGCCCTTTTTGACTTAACGTGTTGTTCACGGCTCTCATAAGATAAAGTTAATTCGTAATTATACTATAGCCGTCAAGCCTCCTTTCCACTTTAATTCATTCATTGTATCTCACCTTTATAAACCAAAAAAATTTCACAATCTGATTCTTCTTCTATCTTAATAATAATAATTCTTGAGCACTTCTTTCTCTTTCTATAATGGAGAATTATCCAACAATATTTCAATCTTCATCTTCAACCGCATCTGGTTCTCAATTGTCTGTATTAAACACGGCAAATTCTCATGCAGCAGCTGAATTTCAAGATCAAAAGTTAAATGAGTACCTGGGGCTGATGCCACCTCGTACTGAAATTCCTAGTTTAGACATGAATAATATTGTCGCTCAGAGGAACAACCTTGTAGATGCTGGAACTACAGGCAAGAAATTTAAGGAGAAGAAATCTCGAAAACCTAGATATGCTTTTCAGACAAGAAGTCAGGTTGATATACTGGATGATGGGTACAGATGGAGAAAATATGGTCAGAAAGCTGTGAAAAACAACAGATTTCCAAGGTCTATTGCTTCTTCTTTTTCCCACTTAATTTCATTTAAGTACATAAGTGTGCTTTACAGTAAATATATGCACATGTTGTGGTGTTTAGGTTTGGTTGCATGCTATAGACTTTGTTTTTGGAAAATTAATGTTTAAACCTTGTTTCAGTAGTTTGGTTGGTATTGATCTTTCAAGACTTACATCGATGAATAGACTTACAATAAAGTTTAATAAGGGAACGATTGGCATATTTCAGGAAATTCCTTAGTTCGATTTCATGGTATGAATAAAATAAACAACTTCGTATTACCACCTAGGATTGAATCACTTCCAAGTAAAAACTTAAGATCGATGTTAGAAATGAGTTATGTTTATTGTTTGAATAATGTTATCTAACAACAGCAACTATGATGCTGTGTGATAAACTCATTAATAAAACGTGAAATTAAGTGATTCAATTAATTGTACTTATCATTTAATGTTACATTAGTATCAAACATCAATAGTGTTAAATAACATTTCTCTTACTTTTTTAGTTTTCCGCGACGTCATGCAAAAATAGATTCATTTCTTATCAAGTCTTTGAAGTACACATTTTTGGACTGGTGATTTTTTCGTGTTTAATCCATCTATCTAGAAGTTAAGGTGTTAAGAGTATGTATGTATATGTGTGTGTAGTAGTAGTAGTAGTATGAGAAGAGCTGGACCATTTTATCAGGCCGGTACCCGGCTCCCTCACATACATGGGAGGTGGGTTTTTTTTGGAATTTTTTAAATGAGGTGGGCGGACCCATCTCATTGTGAGAGGTGGACTGTGCCAGGCCTTTTCCTACAATATCTTTCTCGATTTTTTTTGACGTGATTATTAGGCAAATGTTTATCTCAAGAACTGACAAGGAAGAGAAGTCCCCCTCGAAGCGTACATAAGGCCAAACTTTTACTGTGCGCTAGTCTTATCTAAAATTATGATGCTTTCAGAGTCTTGGAATTGTAATTCTTTTGATAACTAGTAGTTAAAAAATAATAAGTTTTTGAATTTTATTTTAAGAAAATGTATAGTTGAGAGAGAAGAGAGACAAAAATATATATTTTTTATAATGAAGCTGGGCTTACTAGGTCTTATCCATCTTGTGTAGGAACTTTGATTGAGCCAATATTCATTCCAATCCCCAAATAAGATCTTAAGAGAATTTGTAGAAGCACCCCCTAAAATTCCAGTATTGTGCAATTTTGATCCTAAAGTTTATTCTCGATAAATACGAGGTTGACAATAGTTAGTTCATTGCAAATTATACTCGACGTTAGAGGACATCTCAACGAAAAATTATATTACACTAGTTGCAATCATCCTCATTCATTGGAAGAGCTAAATATACTAACTTCCATAGTTAATTAGGTCAAAAACAAAATGGTAAATTAATATATTTCTTATTGCTTTATATTGGTTATTTACGGATCTCCTGTCTTTAGTAGGCTGACATGACACTCAAAGTTCTCTTCAATAGTCATACATTCATAAATTTTACTTAACATTCTTTCTGCCACATTAGCAGAGAAGTTTTTATTCTATCTACTAGGGTAGGAGATCAATTCTATGGTTATTTATGCTGACATTTAGTGTAAATTTTAAATATGTATTGTATATGTATTCCCTTTTAAAATTAACTTTGCCAAATTTTAAATATGTATATTTAGGCTCGCATGCATGTATAATTGAATTAAATACCTTGATTTGTATGATTATGCGTGTTAATATTTTTCGACTGAAAAGAAAAATGCTGACGAGATTCACTTCTTGCTTAGTGATACTACTAGCTTGGAAGTTAATTTGTAATTTTGTTTCTTAAATTTTGAAATTTGGTTTATTAATCTTAACGAATCTCTTATTCTCTTTTGCAGAAGCTATTATCGTTGCACACATCAAGGATGCAATGTTAAGAAGCAAGTTCAGAGGCTATCTAAAGATGAAGAAATAGTAGTCACAACATATGAAGGAATGCACTCTCATCCAATCCAGAAATCCATGGAAAACTTTGAGCATATTCTCAGTCAAATGCAAATTTACACTTCCCTTTAAGGCCAAATCATATTCCTCAAGACATATACAGAATTAAAAGAACATTTTGTATACCAGATGTTTATTCGAATAATTTGTACCATCCCCTAAAACGTTAGACTTAGATCATTGTGTAGAACTGAAAAAATATATATTTTTTTCTTAGTTGATTAACTAGTGTGTGTGTCAAGATTATAAGTTACATTCGAATTTAAGTTTTAACTTCTAAAATTGTCTCCTTTCCAAAGATAGTGAGATTTCTTTTTGTTTGAGCTCGAGTCAAGGGAAACGCTTCACCATTGGCTAAAAATAGAGATGACAATGGGGCGGGTTCGGCCGCCCCTCCCCGCTACTCCCACATCCTGCCCTGCCTTAGATGGGACGGGGCTCGGGGAGGGGCGGATGCTCGGCACGGGCTTGTCCCCCTTTTTTTTTTTTT